>CAUYUJ010016373.1:210000-212500 GCA_963575745.1 Prorocentrum cordatum | reverse complement strand
CTACTACTACTACTACTACTACTACTACTACTACTACTACTACTACTACTACTACTACTACTACTACTACTACTACTACTACGATGGCCCCTGAGGCCCCCTGTTGTCCCAAGACGGCCCCGAAAGGAGCCCAAGAGGGGGAACACGAATCACCAATTCCAGCCCTCCATCCCAAGAAGCCCCCAGGAGGTCCCTAGAAGGCCCCCAGAGATCCCAGGGAGGCCCCCTGGAGGCCCCACGAGGCCCCCAAGAGACCCCAAAAAATGCCCCAAGAGGCCCCACAATGGCCTCCAAGAGGCCACAAAAGGCCCCGAACGCGCAGGCGAACGCATGCGATGGAACAATACGGACCGGCGGAATGAGCGAAACGATTCAAGAAAGAGTGGACAACAACAAATTAAAATGAAGACGACGACGGCGACAACGATGACGGCGGCGGCGGCGGTGGACAGAAGCGACCTCTGTGGTGACTCGCTGTGGTGGTCTGGTGGTCTGGTGGTCTGGTGGTCTGGTGGTATGATGGTCAGGTGATCAGGTGGTCTGGTGGTCAGTTTGTGTGGTGGTCTTTGTGGTATGTTGGTCAGGTGGTCGGGTGGTCAGGTGGTCAGGTGGTCAGGTGGTCAGGTGGTCAGGTATGTTGGTCAGGTGGTCGGGTGGTCAGGTGGTCAGGTGGTCAGGTGGTCAGGTGGTTAGGTGGTCAGGTGGTCTGGTGGTATGCTGGTCTGGGGGATGATCAGGTGGTCAGGTGATCAGGTGGTCAGGTGGTCAGGTGGTCAGGTGGTCAGGTGGTCAGGTGGTCAGGTGGTCTGGTGGTCTGGTGGTATGTTGGTCAGGTGGTCGGGTGGTCAGGTGGTCAGGTGGTCAGGTGGTCAGGTGGTTAGGTGGTCAGGTGGTCTGGTGGTATGCTGGTCTGGGGGATGATCAGGTGGTCAGGTGATCAGGTGGTCAGGTGGTCAGGTGGTCAGGTGGTCAGGTGGTCAGGTGGTCAGGTGTTGGTCTGGTGGTCGGTGGTGGGTCAGGTGGTCAGGTGGTCAGGTGGTCAGGTGGTTAGGTGGTCTGGTGGTCTGGTGGTATGCTGGTCTGGGGGACTGGTGGTCAGGTGGTGTGGCGGTGACTGGTGGTCTGGTGGTCTGGTGGTCTGGTGGTATGCTGGTCTGGTCGTGGTCATGGTATGCTGGTCTGGTCCTGGTCAGGTCGTCGGGTGGTCTGGTGGTCTGGTGGTATGCTGGTCTGGTGGTCTGGTGGTCTAGTGGTCGGGTGGTCAGCTGGTCAGCTGGTCTGGTGGTCTGGTGGTCTGGTAGTCTGGTGGGTCAGGTGGTCTGGTGGTCTGGTGGCTTGGTGGTATCGTGATCTCGTGGTCTTGTGGTCAGGTGGTCTTGTGGTCTGGTGCTCTGGTGGTCTGGTGCTTCTCAGTGGTGCTAGACGCGCTCCACTGTTAGACAAGCCCCCCTGTTAGACAAGCCCCCCCTATTAGACAGGCTCCCTCGCCAAGCTGATGCAAAACAACATCAGTGGTGCTAGACGCGCTCCTTTTGCTAGGCCTGCGCCCTCTGTTAGACAGGCCCCCTCGCCAAGCTGATTAAAACATCTAAGTGGTGCTAGACAAGCCCCCCCCCCTATTAGACAGGCTCCCTCGCCAAGCTGATTTAAAACAACCTCAGTGGTGCTGGACGCGCTCCTTTTGCTAGGCCTGCGCCCTCTGTTAGACAGGCTCCCTCGCCAAGCTGATTAAAACATCTCAGTGGTGCTAGACGCGCTCCTCTGTTAGACAGGCTCCCTCGCCAAGCTGATTAAAAAAACATCCGTGGTGCTAGACGCGCTCCTCTGTTAAACCGGCCCCCTCTGTCAGACAGGCTCCCTCGCCAAGCTGATTTTTTTTTTAACAACAAAAAAACATCCGTGGTGCTAGACGAGCTCCTTTGTTACACAGCTCCTCTGTTAGACCTGCGCCCTCTGTTAGACAGGCTCCCTCGCCAGGCTGATTAAAAAAAACATCCGTGGTGCTAGACGCGCTCCTCTGTTAGACGCGCTCCTCTGTTAGACAGGCTCCCTCGCCAGGCTGATAAAAAAAACATCCGTGGTGCTAGACGCGCTCCTCTGTTAGACGCGTTCCTCTTTTAGACAGGCTCCCTCGCCAGGCTGATTAAAAAACATCCGTGGTGCTGAGACGCGCTCCTCTGTTAGACGCGCTCCTCTGTTAGACAGGCTCCCTCGCCAGGCTGATTAAAAAAACATCCGTGGTGCTAGACGCGCTCCTCTGTTAGACGCGCTCCTCTGTTAGACAGGCTCCCTCGCCAGGCTGATTTTTTTAAAAACATATGTGGTGCTAGACGCGCTCCTCTGTTAAACCGGCCCCCTCTGCTGGACAGGCTCCCTCGCCAAGCTGATTAAAAAAACCTCAGTGGTGCTAGACGAGCTCCTTTGTTACACAGCTCCTCTGTTAGACCTGCGCCGTCTGTTAGACAGGCTCCCTCGCCAAGCTGATGAAAAAAAACTCGGT
>CAUYUJ010016373.1:167500-205000 GCA_963575745.1 Prorocentrum cordatum | reverse complement strand
TTTCAGCCGCCTTAGCAGAAGAGCGCCGCCACAACTGCTTTGGTTTACAATACAGTAGTCGGGCCCCAGCCGTCGGGCCCCAGCCTGCAGAATGTAAGCCTGAAGCAGGCACGACTGCCATAATGCCCAAATTGCATAGGTGCCCAAATTGCCTGACCACCAGACCACCTGACCACCAGACCACCAGAGCACCAGACCTCCTGACCACCAGACCACGGGATCACAAGACCACCTGACCACCTGACCACCCGACCACCTGACCACCTGACCACCTAAACACCTAACCACCAGACCACCAGACCACCTAACCACCAGACCACCAGACCACCTGACCACCTGACCACCTGACCACCCGACCACTAGACCACCAGACCACCACACCAACATACCACCAGACCACCAAACCACCAGACCACCTGACGACTTGACCACGTGACCACCTGACCACCAGACCACCTGACCACCTGAACCCCCAGACCCCCTGGACCTCCAGACCCCCTGGACATCCAGACCACCTGAACCCCCAGACCACTACCAGACACCAGACCACCTGACCACCTGACCACCCGACCACCTGACCACCTGAGCACCAGACCTCCTGACCACCAGACCACGGGATCACAAGACCACCTGACCACCTGACCACCCGACCACCTGACCACCTGACCACCCAAACACCTAACCACCAGACCACCAGACCACCTAACCACCAGACCACCAGACCACCAGACCACCTGACCACCTGACCACCCGACCACTAGACCACCAGACCACCACACCAACATACCACCAGACCACCAAACCACCAGACCACCTGACGATTTGACCACGTGACCACGTGACCACCTGACCACCAGACCACCTGACCACCTGAACCCCTAGACCCCCTGGACCTCCAGACCCCCTGGACCTCCAGACCACCTGAACCCCCAGACCACTACCAGACACCAGACCACCTGACCACCTGACCACCTGACCACCTGACCACCTGACCACCTGACCATCAGACAAACACACCACTAGACAACCATACCGCCGGACCGCCTGACCAGGTGATCACCCAACCACGAGACCACCAGACCACGATACCACCAGACCACCTGACCACCACCCTTGTGGTGGCATACGTTCGTTTGTACTTGCGCAGCTGTTATCCTCTTACTGTTCGTCGTCGTTGTCCTCCTCCTCCTCCTCCTCCTCCTCCGTTGCCCTCATCATCCTCACCCTCCTCTTGCCGCTCGACGGCCTACCCGGTGTCGGGAAACATGGGCGGGCCGTTGTCGCCGCGACTGGACGCAGATCGATGGAATGATCTGAACGGGCCTGGTGACATATACCTGCTCTGGGGGTCGGCCACCCTATGTTCCTAGGAGCTTGGGACGGAGGAGGGGAATGAGGGAGGAGGCAAGAGGGAGGAGGGGGAATAGGAGAGCGGATGGAAGAACATATAGGAAGGAAAGGATGCCAAGGGATGACGAGGGAGGATGAGAGGGGAACAGGAAAGAGGAGGAGGAGGAGGAGGAGGAGGAGGGGGAGGCGGAGGAGGGGGAGGAGGAGGGGGCGGGGGAGGAGGAGGCGGAGGAGGAGGAAGAAGAGGAAGACGGGGGAGGGACGAGGCAACTCCTCGCCCATCCCGTGGAGAACGTGGTCGCCTCCAACGGCCCTGGTCAGCCCTCCGCGGGCCCCCTCGGACAGTCGCGCGTTCGGGCCTGTAAACGTCGTTTTTTCTACCAGGCTCGTTGGTGCGATTCCGGGAATTACACCAACGAGCCTGGTAAAAAAAAAAGTACCCCAAAAACGACGGCAGGGAGAAGGCAAGGGAGGGGGGGGCGGAGGGCCCCAAGACGGCCCAAGAAGGCCCCAAGACGGCGCAAGAGACTGCCAAAACAGCCCAAGACGGCCCCAGGGCGGCAAACGAGGCTTCAAGACGGTCCAAGAGGCCCCAAAGACGGCTCCAAGAGGAGGCCCGGGACGGGGGACCCGACCAGGCGTTTCGAATCCTCGGCCCCGCGAACCCACAGGAGGCCCCAGGTTGCCTCCAAGACGCATCCATGAAGCCCCGAGAAACTCCCAAGAGGCCCTCGGGACGCCCCAAGACGCCCCCAAGAGCTTGGGAGCCTCGCGACGACGAGCTGTTTCTCGGATGGACGCGCTCGGCCAGCTCAGCACTCTCAACATCCGTGCGTCGCCGCGAACACAACCTACACACGCAAACGTGTATTCGCTGGCGGAGGGTGGAGGGGGAGGGACGGGGGGGAAATGGCGATAAAGATTGCGAACGTGAAGGGCAGGGAGGGATAGGGAAGGAGAAGGAGGATGGGGGATGAGGGAGAAGGAAGAGGGAGAGGAAGACGAGGAAGAGGACTCTGAGAAGAGCTGGCCAGCGGAAGCGGTGGGCTACCGACCAGACCCCGCGGGCCGGTGAATTATTCAGATCCGACCCAAATGCATCGTCACAGGGGCTTCGGACAGCTCAGAAGGAAACCAACCTAAAACTTTGAGCGCTCAAATAGCTGTCGAGACATTTGGGTCGGATCTTCAGCTAGTAGCACTAAGTGCTGGGCGTGGCGGCGCCGCAATCAATCGACCCCGAGCAGCGGCCCCCGCGCGCCTAGACGCGCCGTCCACCCCAGACGGCGTCGAGTCACAACAGTCCTAATCCTGACTGCTCGCGACGGCAGTCCGCTTGCCCAAAATGCGCCTCCGCTTGGGCGACTGGCTTGCTTCTCCACCGGGGCTCGCGCTGCCCGCCTCCTCCGCGGCCTGCTCCTCGGCGGCGAGCTCTGCGCCCTGCTCCGGCCGCGGCAAGACCGCGGTCTGCTCCTCGGCGATGAGGTGCGCGTTCTTCTCATGCCGCGGCAAGGCCCTCGCATAGTACTGGATGCCCTTCTCGGCTGGCGGGTCGTCAAAGCCCAGGAACCCGTTCGCATCCTGCTGTGCGGCGTCCCACTCCGCCTCGGCGTCGCGCTGGTCCTCCAGCTCTTTCGCGGCGAGACCCGCCTCCATCTCCTTCAGCGCCTCCTCCTCGTCCGCGAGCGCCGCGATGACCTGCTCCTCCCCCATGCCCTCGGTGACGGCGCCGCCGCCGAGCACCTCGGCCAGGCCCGCCTCCACTGCCCTCGATATCTCCTCCGACTCCGCGACCCCGGCCAGGAAGTAGTGGACGACGTCGGAGGCCGCGTCGCAGCTGACACCGAACTCGCGGCGCATGTCCTCGAACACGTCTGGTAGCAACCCGCGGTAGTGCTGGATGGCCTGGTGGGCAAAGCGCGCGAGCTCGGACTTCTTCTCTGGCGCCAGGAGCGCCCACCAGCCAGGCGCGCCGTCGGAGTTGGCGGGCAACGAGCCATCCCACGGCTCCCACGCGGCCTCAGGGGCGCGGCGCACCGACGAAGCACCTGCGTCGCCGCGGGGCCGCTCGCGCAGCAGGTTTGCGAAGAGCTCCCTCTCTGCGGCCTTGGCCTGCTTGAAACCGTCGGGGTAGTTCCGAACGCCACGCTTCCAGTCTCCGTAGGCCCACATGTTCGCACCCTGGAACCAATTCTCCCCGACTCCGCCCTCCACCACTACGAGGATTGGGGCATCTTTCGATGCCGAAGGGAGGCGCAGGTAAATGGCTCTGTATCCAGCGATTATGACGACGGACCTCTTGAGGACAGCGAGCAGGTCCTCCTCGGGACATCGGAGAAGGACGGCCGAATCATGGCGTAGAAGGTCTCCCACTTGATGAAGACGCCGTGCTGCGGGTTCGAAGGCTCGGCC
Source organism: Prorocentrum cordatum (assembly GCA_963575745.1). Lineage (NCBI taxonomy): Eukaryota > Dinophyceae > Prorocentrales > Prorocentraceae > Prorocentrum > Prorocentrum cordatum. The sequence goes on along the minus strand of CAUYUJ010016373.1, from coordinate 201,238 downwards.
GACCTGATGATGAGGACGAGGAGGAGGATGATGAGGAGGAGAAGGTTGGAGGAGGAGGAGGGGGAGGAGGAGAAAGATGATGTGCAGAAGGGGAGGCGCAGGCATGATAAACGCTGCAGCAGAGATAACGAAATACTACGATCAAAGGGCGAAGGAGCAATGAGAAGGGACGGAGAAGAAGGAACGGCAAGATGACACCAGCAAAGTGAGTCACAACAGGAGTCCCCTCCCGCGGTGGAGGCGGCGTCGTCGTCATCATAGTCGTCGTCATCGGTCATCGTCATCGTCGTGGTCGTGGTCGTGGTCGTCATTTGCAATCGCCAATGAAGCCCCACCCCGTGCGCGAAATGAGAGTGGGGAATGAACCTCCCTCCCGTTTAGGGGCGGCGTCAATGTCTGAGATGTCTGGGAGGGGGGGAGGCCAGTTTAAAACCACCTCCCCCCCTCGAGCGACCACAGAATGCGTTCTTTCTAAGAACCTCATCTCCCTCACCCCGCCCCAAAAAATAGCTTCCAGCAGCTTTAACTATCTGGCCCGATGGGCCGGCCCATCGCGTGTTGGATCATCACGTCAGGTGGTCGTCTTTACTTGTTCGAGCGGTCTTCGCGGCCAGAGAGACACAGAACAGGCCCAAGGCACTCCAACGTGGCCCCAAGACGGCCCCTATGACAGTCCAAGATTGGTCACAGATGATTCCCAGACAACCCAAGACGGCTCCAAAACAGCTCCAAAACGGACCGAACACTCGCCCAGGCGACCTCTGAGTAGTCTTAGTGGTTTCATCGCTCCCTCATCATCCTTCAAATCCTTCTCCTCATCTCCTCATCTTCGTAATTGTCTAGTCCTGCTTATCCTCGATCGAGTCGCTCACCCGTCAAAGGAGACGTAGCGACCCAGACCATACATTTACCGTACTGCTGTAGAGCGGACCCACGACTGAGGAAGGCCAGAGCTTCGCTCGCGAAGCGAACGGGTGCCGCCCACGGCTCCTCCCGCCCGGCGTCCGACTCGCAGCTGAGCGGGCGCGAAGGCTGTGCCACGTCCTGCGGCGGGCACAAACGGTTCGATGCTCACTCCACGAGGGCGTGGTGCAAAGTACGGCAGGCTCGAGTCCTGACGACGCAAGCGTTGGTTCCTGGCTCCGCGTGGATCGTTCACCCTTGAACGATCAGCGGTTTTTCGATCGCCAGATCGTCCCAAATTGGTGATGTTGTGGCGAATGGTGCCGTTCGACCTTGAACACCCGCGACGGGATCGCCGCCGCGTCGACACGACACGAACCTACCGTACGCGAGGGTGCCAGCGCAAAACGGCGCACAATTCGCCTGCACAGCGGCTAGCGACCGCAGCTGCAGGTTCAGGGGGACCGTGATTCTGGGCACCTTGACCCCCTGGCGTCGTCCCAAATCTTGGCGCCTGCGCTGTTCCTCCGCCAGGGGCGCCATGGGGCTTGGGGCTGCAATTCGGGTCAGGGGGCGGGCTCAGCGCGCAAGTGGAGGGTCGGAGCAGGCCGTCGCGCGGGTGTGCGCGTGTGCGCTCCCGAAGCAACTTGGAAAACCAATTGTACCAGCTGCGGGCCCTGTGTCCCCTGATCCCTCCAGGGCGGAGACCGGCATCGGGACGTGCACTGGTGCGGGGATAGCGATAGGTAAGGAAGACGGAACAGGGACATGGATAAGACGACATTGGAGATATAGGCGAGAATAGGATAGGAACATGGACGAGGATCCTGACGGGGATACGGATACGAATACTGGAATGAATAACTATATGTAACGCTCCCCAGACTGCCCAGGAGCGTCCTGGACGCCTGCGGGGACCGCGTCGAACTATCCATCCCAGCCTCTGTGTGGCAGCTCGATGGAAGCAGTACACATGCATGTCAATGCTGTGCTGGCAAGCAGTCACTGGCTTCCCCAAGTGAAGAAAACAACACGCACAAAGCATCAAGAGGGAGGCCGACGGAGAGGAGGAGCAACAATAACCTGACGGACAGCAAACGTCGAATAGTTTGATAACCAACTGCCACACAGTAGCAAACTGGTCAGAAACATCCTCCCTGACACGCTTGCGAGAAAGACGGTGTCTGCGCAAGGCACCGTGCACAACATCTCACCTAAGAAACGACATCCTCCCAGCATCACACCAAGCAATGCAAAGCGTCAAAGCTACAAAACAAAGCATCCAAACGTGTTTGTCTGATATCGATCATGTATATCCTCGCGGAGTTCTCTTGCGGCCTCTTAGGACCGTCTCAGCGGTGATTGGCCACTACTCCAACAGGCGGAACGGGCCAGGGAACACCAGCAGGGGAAGGGGGCGGAAGGAGCGAGGGGCAACAGACGACTGGAGCGAAGAGAGCAAAGAGCAAAGCAAACAGACTGCGAGGCGAAGCGAAGCGCCAGGCCGCCAACGACCGAGCTACGGCCGCTGCGACAGCGACGCCGAACTGTGCAGGCAGGGAGTGGCGCGGATGCGGGGCCGTCGGGCGGGGGACGTCGGAGGTCGGCGGGGGTGGGGGCCCTGGCGGGCGGGGGCGAACTGTCGCGCCATGGCGTGGTCAGCAGGGGACCTCTTCTTAAGCAAAACTTTGCGCCATGGTGCGTCCGTCAAAGGACACAACTGCCCGGAAAACCATCATAGTACGAGCGAGAGAATTGGCAACGCTGTGCTCAAGGCGAAAATGTCCGCTACGGATGCCGACGTTGCGCCACGCACCTGCAAACCCGAACGCACTAGCATACGATACGGACACGGGTGTGCTTCCCGCCCCACAGGAGCCCGCCCGCCAGCGGCCAACGGGAGGGAACCTGCCACGATGTGACTTGGTCACCATGGATCCGTTCAAGCGTGTTCCCCGCCCATCCGAAACCCCGCCTGCCGTCCCCCCTGCCGTCCCCCCTGCGGGCGGGCGCTCGGCCGTCTTAGAGACAGGGGACGCTTCCAGTGTAAGATCGAAGAGTGGAGCCGAAGTAAATAGAAGACCCGTATTTGAGCACGCCAATGTTAATTATGATCAAGCGAGTTTGCCGAGGACCGCTACCAGCCGAGTGCATCAGGGACCGAGAGATCCAGAACCCAGACTTCACCAGCCTCACCTTCGACCCGTCCCTAGAAGGCAAGGATGCCTTCGTGCTGACTGACACTGGATTGTTTTCGCCTAGCCTGGACAAATATCGAGGCCAGCATGCTGCTAAACGTGTGAGGATCCTGACGGCGCACACAAACGGATTCATGGACTAGGCGACGAGCAAAGATGACCGCGTCAAAATCGGGGATTGGCTATCTGCACGCCAGATTTGGCACGAAATTGATGCTAACCGACACTCCCCGAAGGCAGAAGCGGAGCGCGGCTACTTCAGTATTTTGCCTGGATATTCATAATCCCTGCAAGATGTTCCGTTGATATATCATGGTCAGTGGGCTTCGCCGCTGACACGAGGAAAAAGGGATGATACCGTCAAGCATACACTAGAGTAACACTGAAAGGAGGAGGCCGGCCCGCCGGCCGACGCACGCGGGCGCCGCAGGCTCGCTCCTTTTCCGTTTCCCTAGAGCCAAAGTGTAGCTGCAGGAATGAAGAAGTCAGCACAGCAGACAGCGCATGCAAGGTAGGGGTCCGTAGAGTCGCCCCGACCCCCAACCCACCTGGCCTGTACATAAATACAGCCACCGGAGCGAACCCCAAAAGCATTTGACCGTTCAACGGTGGTTGCCAAGGAGCGGAAGACCGAAGTAACCCGACGCACCCCGCCAGAGCTAATACTTCCCAGCTCAGGCCTCAATGCCCATGCACACCTGGTGCACCCACTTCATGATGAACTGTGGACCGGCATTGACGAAGTCGTACTGGTCCTTCTGTACTGCTTCACCTCTACCGTTCATTTCTCCATTCTCGAGAATCATCCCACGTGTCTCTGTTGCCCCAGTTCCACTGGTACTGATCTCTTGAAAAATCGTCATATATATATAAATATATATACATATATATATATATATATATATATATATATATTCTGCTCGAGCTCCAGCGGTTTGGCTGATTCCTGCCCTGGCCCTTCTCGGGCGGCTTCGCCTTCGGCGCGGGCGGCGGCGGAGGCTCTGGCAAGGTGCTCGGCACCCCAGAATCACATTTGAACTCGTCGTTGCAGTCGTTCAAACTAAACCAATGCCAGGTTTTGCTATGCCCAATGACATTTTGATGACGAGATACATGTACGTAGTACCCTTGAACTTCTCCGTTTTCATTTTTGTCCGCATGGTCGGCATTCGCGCCATGGCCGCCGCCCATGGCCGGCCATGGGCCGCCGCCATCGCTCGCGCGGCCGCCCGACTCTACAATGGACTCATCTGCCCAAGACTGGACCCTATCATAGTCAGACCAGCCAGAATTGGTGCTCGACGCGGCTGGGCCAGCGGGCACGGGAGCATAGGGAGCGGCCCCATGGGATTGCCCCCCCCCCCCCTATACCTGTCTCGATGCTGGGCGAGAATACCGCTGAGCTCGCAGCCCCGAGTCGGCGGCGCCGCTCGGGGCGTCCACTTCAGCTATCAGGATTGCAGCATCTGCTGAAGACTCAGCTGGAGTCGTCTCTGCGGGAGTCCGCCGGGTCGCTCTCCTCCTTTTTCTGCTTCAGGCAAGTGGCAATTCCAACGGCATCGCCCGTGCTGAGAAATCCAAAACGGCTGTTGGCTAGACAGACCTTGACATTAAAGTGAGGTTCCGTAGACGCACGCATGAAAACAATGGCTTCTTGGATACTTGGGCAATTATGTCTGGCGGTATCTGATACCTCATGTCCCAATCCTTTGGTCCATTCACGACGTAGGCCGAACGATGCAATAGAAGATCTAATTCGACAGCCCAAAGCATGAGCATCGCCCATAGCTTCAAGAGCTGCATTCGCATAGCGCATGTCGCGCTGCACTTCGCATCCCGGAAATGCAAAAGCGATTCCCGCAGACACGAATAAGAGTATTACTTCTCGTACAGCAGCATCCGCCCCCATCTCCCGCGAGCGGGAATTCGGTCAAATGGTTGGTTCCATATTTTTCACGAGCTCGGACAATTCAGGCGGCACATCATGAATGACATCTGCGTTTAATGGCAAGTCGGGGATGTCAATAAATTTTCAAGAATGGATTGTGTCGCAACTTTGGTAATTCCTGGCCTATCATATATGAGTCATCATTGTGCTCTGTACTAGACATGCAGCCAGAAACATAATTCAAATCAAGCCAAGAGGGGAGCGTTCGCGTCGGGATAATCAGCCGACGACGCTGGGCAATGCGTCGATTGCATCTGCCATCCGACATCGCAACTTTCTCTTCACGGGCTGATATTGCTTCATCAGCGCGGCTGGACCGATGATGGAGTGGACCGATGATGGAGTTCAGCAAAAACCCGGAAGTCTATATCCCCAACTGTGTTTGATACGGAAACTCGGCTGGCAACGTTCAAACTATCCGGTAACACTTGAACCGATGGAATTACTACTCCTTTTTCCGCCACTCCTTGCCCCCATTGGTCCCGGCCCGTCTCTGGACAAGTTTGCTCAGCACTAACATGATTTCAATCGAAAACAGCACAGGCAGAGCATCGCAACGGACGAGCGCATCGATACAAATCCGGCGCCCAGATTAACGGCTACTATTGGGCAGCGGTTCGGGCATTGCCCCCATGCTTGACCTTCAGCCACTCAATGAATCGGAGCTTGAGTGGTTCCAGATACTGAAAATATAGTTCATGACGTGCCGGCGGCTGTGCCCTGTCGCTGTCAGGTTCCCAGGAAGGGGCGGCCCCCGGCTGTGAACTTGCAAACGTATAGCCTGCCAAAGCAGCCCAGAGACGCATCTGTGGGCTGTTAACCCACTTGCGCCGGCGCTGTTCAGCTTTGTGTGAATTTTCCAGCGCATCGGATAAACTCTTTCTCTCATGCGCGCGCAAGTCTATCGTTGCGCGACCCTGAATGGAGCGGGGCGGAGGACCTCCCCAAGATTCCACGTCATCCAGAAATGTCTTGGCGCCTGACGTCACGCAACACCACCGCTCGGGAGTCGCAGGCTTCCTGGCGGCAACCGCGCGCATCCACTGACCCGGCGCCTCTCTGCCAGATAGGGTCAAGTATGGCATCTTGCCCTCAACGATCAGGTCTACTCTGTGACCGTTGGGCAGAGGTAAGTAGGGTCGCTGGCCTGCTGGCCAGACGAAACTAAAGCCGCGATCCACGCACCGCTCTCCTACTGAGGTCACCGCCGGCGTCTTCGGCATGACCAATGCTTCACAGCTCCCATCCCTGAAGTTGGGGCATGCGACGCAAACTGAACCAAGGGCCCATGGGGAACCCAGCAGCATTCAAGGTAATTGAATCTTCTGATCATTTTACAACACCCGTTGCGCCTGCAGCTCACATGAACCTCTCTGCGACGAGGTGTCCACAGCCTGTGTCGAGCATGAACCGAGGCGTGCCGAGGTGCACAGATGATTCCTCTCTACACCCCGCAGCCGCTGAGAAACCTTGGGCAACTTAATTTCCCTAAGATGCTAACCAAAGATGCCAAACTTCGTCGGCGAAATCAGACGCACTGAGCTAGGACCCCATCAACGATGCTTCCCATTCAGCCTGCATCCGTCGATGTTCTTCTCGGAAGCCCCCACCTATCGCCCACGCTCGAAGGCAGCTCTCTCGGGCTGTGGCGACGCACCTTCCTTCGAGGGGCAATTGGTTCACGAGTGGAAGGGTGAAACTGGACGCTTAGTCCGCGTCTACCCGTCTTCGCAGGTCTGACGCAACTTGTTTCTGCGGAGTTCACCACTAAAGGACGCGATGGCCCCCCCTTGAAAGAGGATGCAACTGAACAAGGATAGCGACGAGTTTCGTCAACTGTTTTTTGCGTTCTCGTTGCGTCTCGGAAGCGGGAACAGCTTCTTCGGAAAAAATGTCGCGGTGAAATGAGCATGCTTTCAATAGTTGTGTCAATCATAATTGGTTGCCCATATGGACTGTTTTGCAGGCCGCGAGATCCCCCAGCTAGAAGGGCAGGGGTCGGCTGGCTGCGCCAGGGACTCTACGCCTGCCCTTCCCTCGTCGGCATAGCCGGCGGGAATATCGCGACCACATTTCCAAGAGGCAAGTAAGCCTCAACAAGATGAGGGAGAAAGATGCGACGATCATCTTGGCACTGGCCAACAATACGCGAGCGCCTTGCCATCGCCACGGATGGCTTGGCGTGTTCTTCGCGAACCAGCAATCTTTACCTCGCGAGCAAGATCCTGCCCCGGTGAACACCCTGCACAGTTTGTCTTTCCTTTTTCCATTGCCCTTGATTTTGAAATTTCTACGGCCCATGCTCGAATCTCTGCTTCTCGGGGTTTCTCCTGGCGTAGCATCGCCAGCATTCGCGGCGGCGGAATCAGCTTGCCTTGAGGTCCTCTGATATCCCAAGAGTTTGCCAGCCTTGAGCTGAGCCTCTTCGCACTTCTCCCACTTGACTTTCTCGGCCTCGGACAAGCCTCTGCGCTGCTTATAGCGCCCGCTCTGAGGGCCCTTGCGCAGTTGCGAGGGTCACGCGACAATGCGCAGCACAACATCTTACTCTGGCATTCTCGCGAGGCCTCCGACTGACTCCTCGCCCGCGACTGCGCCGCATTCTAGTTGCCGAATTTGTTCGATGGAATCGAGGAGCGAGGCCGGTCCTCTCCGTTCGGGCCTGTACTTCCAGACTTCTCGCCCCTGCCTCTTCGGTCGCTTTTTCCGACGGTTACCCTGTGAACACCGCCCGCTCCCGGCTGCGCCGGTGCGGCCGGCGTTTTAGGCCTCTTGCGATTATGGGGGCAACCTTGCCCTGCTTCTGGGCAATTCTTTCCTTGCATCACAAATTTGCAAGTCGTCTCGCCTTTAGTCCTTCTGCTCGCCGTCTTGTCCGTGGGCAATCCTAATCGATGGATTGTCGCCGCCGTGGCGGAGGCTCTTCGTCCGCCCCCGCACCCGTTCGTTCGTCCCACCTGCCAGGCGGGCCCGTCTATTTCTGGAACTGAGGGTCGATTCATGTTCGGATATGGCCCACTGTTCTCTGTCTCGCATCATGGGTGATTCGACCTGAAGCACAAGCCATTGATATGTGCGCATCCCCGTGCCTGGAGCACCTGTCAACTATGCATACCACTGCATTGCGTACTCGAGCCTCGGAACCCGTCTGATCTGTTCGTAGAAATGCGCACGCATTGAATCCTCCATTTCATCCGACGGCTCCCTGGTACCGTACAGTTCTTGATACCATCCAGTCACGATATAAGTGATGCAAATCTTGATTGGGCTTATGTCGGTCAATCGTGATTTAAAACAAATCTCGACATTTCCAGCGTTGTCCATATTCAGACCTGACAGAGCACTAAACACACATTGCGCGCATCATTTCTCGGTCAGTGAGAGGTCGTCCATCAATATGACAGGAATGCTCCATGCGGTTAATTTGTGAAATGAAATGAGCATGCTGCACCGACAGATGTTGGCTACGCTTCATCTTGGCAAATGTCATGCATATTCGTTGCGATCATCATGTCAAGACGCATCATTGGCCCGGAGTCCCTAAGGTTTTCCTTCGGCACGTCGGGTTCCATGGCTTCAGTGACCCACTTCTGCGCCGCCTTAACGTCATGCCATGATCCAGCTACCGCTCTGATGCAACGCTGCTTCCATTCACGGAGTGTCTGGACACTCGGTCTGTTCTGCAAGTTTAGCTCATGATTGTTTCCAAGACTCCTCCGATTCACATCCACTCGGTCGGCATTAGACGGCTACCAGGCTGTGTCATGATGGCCATTCGGCCCCCGCCGCTGTCTCCGTCTGGGTCACCGCCGCCACCGAGTCCCCCTGGGGGGCCTTTGGGCGGCTTGGGCTTACCTGTCTCGTCAAAATGTATTGCAACGATCATGTCCGTGCTGGGGGCTGTGCTCTGGCCATCTTCGCGCCCTCCCGGATCTCCACCCCCTTTCACCAGCCACGGCTGGTCAGGAGGCCGTGGAATCTTGCTTTTAGAAGGGACATTTCCCAAGATGCACCCCCTGAACATACTCCCGCATTGAACCTTCGCTCGTTCCAAGAGACTTCTCGATAGCCGGCCCAGGAACCAAACGCGATTTTGCGAGAGGAAGCGCGGGTATAGACGGAGCGCTCAGCATTGGCATTCCATCGAAGTCCGACTCGTCTGATTTGAATGCCAGCACGCCCACGAGATGGGCGAGATGGGGGGGGAGGAGGACTTTGCCAACAGGCGGGCGCCTACTCTTTTGTTGCTACGCTTAGCCGCCCTCTTCAACCTTCTCTTGCCGCAGCGCCCGCCAGGTGTGCCAAGTCGGCCGTCAGATTCATTGCTTGTCTTGCGTTCTGGTCCAACATCCTTAGGCAAATCCGAATGTCTCGGTGCTTTCTCATCAGTATCATTGTTGGCACGGTGAGCATCAGGGATGCCTTGCGGCTCTCCCCCTTTCTCGAGACCATCCCGTTGTCCAAACTCCATCGACTAGGCGCGCTCAGTGCACCGTTTGGCACCCATGTCCAGGCGGCCCCTACACGTGCGTTTTGAACGACCCATGCATACACCTATTGAAGATTCGTTGCGAAGGTGACAGATCTGACTCGGATTGCCCGTTCTTGTCTGAGCTTGCACGCTGTCAAGTTTGCGAGCGGGGCGAACAGCAGCCGGATGGGGGGGCGGCTCAACAGGCATCGGCCGTGCCGGCGTCGATCCGAACTTTTCCTTGGAGCCCAGTTCCGCCGGCAAAACGGCAGTCGCAGGCCCTACTCTTGACAGGACTTCTGCCGCGGGCTGCCCTGATAACCAGACTACATCCCGCGATCCTTTGTCCATCCGATGTTGCTCCAAAGACCTCAACCCCCTGCATTTCCCACTCACGGCCCGGGTGGCAAGAACGCTGTTTCTTATTTGTTCGTCTGCGTGCCCTTTCAGACGATCCAAGGTAGCGGCCGCCCTCTATTGATCCTCATGTCTCATTACCTGAGCCTGCCTGCCCTTCGTTTCGAAGGGCTCGCAGTGCTTCCGAATGTACTCTTCCAGCCTCGAGTCTAGCAGCTCCAAGTTGATTGCGGAGCACCTGGTTTTCTCGCGCTGCTTGTTCTCGGGCTCCTTTTTTCCTCCCCCATGGCGGCATCAGCAATATCCCTGTACTTAGCTTTCTCTCTCTCTCTCTCTCTCTCTCTCTCTCTCTCTCTCTCTCTCTCTCTCTCTCTCTCTCTCTTTCTCTCTCTCTCTCTCTCTCTCTCTCTCTCTCTCTCTCTCTCTCTCTCTCTCTCTCTCTCTCTCTCTCTCTCTCTCTCTCTCTCTCTCTCTCCCTCCCTCTCTCTCAGCCTTCTGCTGGGAGTCTGACACCAGTTGTTCAGCCGTACTCTGGCCCCTTAGTCTTTCATTCTCCTCTTGAGCGAGGCGCCGCTGAGCTTCGCCTGTAACTCCTGCTACACTGGCCTCAGCCTGCTGCATCCGTTTCTGCGCATCTTCCACTATGACATTTTTCACATGTCCCACCTGCTCTGCCATTGCTCGCCTCTGCCTCGGATATTGCAAGCATGCGTTTAGACCCCTCAGCGGCCTTCGCATCTACCTGTGCCTCAAGGATGATCTGCTGAATGTGCACCCGCAGCTCTCAATCGTTCTCGATGCTGTCTTTGTCTTTCCTCCCACTCTTGAATGGCGATGCGATAACAATTGTGCTCTCCCATCGTAATACATTCCTCGCCAAGCCAAGCTAGATTACACATAGGACAAACATTCGAGCACTGCGAGCACACAGGCCCTCGACATGACCCCCCCGGTTTGCGCGCCTTCCCCGGGCATCGATTTTCCGCCTGAGTCGGACACGTAGGCCTAGCACTCCAGCAACTTTCCCGCGTCGAGAAGCTGCCGGTGGCTCTATTCGACAACAATCGTGGCGATGCAAGGGCGTCGAACCCCCTAGAACTGGAACGCCCGGCCCTGGGGACCTTGCTGGAACGACCTCGCGCACTGCTGGCCCCTTGTTCTTACACCCCTGTTACTAGAATCAACGTCTCGCTTCGGTGCTGTTTCGTCTCTTTCGCCCTGCATTACGAGCTCGTCAAGCTCTGGTACTCTGTCCCTGTTAGTCCAGGGCAATGCGAAGTCTGGACGGTGAAAACCTTGCAGTAAAGGTGAAGAGTTTAAATCATCATTCTCACCCTTCGGCTTCTTTGTCATCGGACGGGGAGCCATGCCTGTAGATTATCGCGCGTTCCATATTATACGCACAACATCGGGAGAGCTCGATATTGGCTGTGCCGACGAGCATCTGCCTCTGTCGGGGCTTTCTCCGTCCTCGAGATCACCGTCCGAATCAAGAATGGCCCTCTGGATCGCCTCAACCGTGACATGATCAACTGTCATGGTTACTAACGGGTCAGCGCCTGAGGCGAGCCCATCCATCCATACGGGAGACGATCGAGATGATGCGATGGACCGGGCGAAGTATGAATGTGTGCATATTCTTCGTTGTTTTCAATTGAGTGCGAACTGTCCCTTTCCGATTGCAAGTCAATCACTTCCTCGCTCTGTCCATGCAACTCGAACTGAGCTGCGCGTTCTAGGCCAGGGTTCTCAACACCTGCCATTCCTATGGGGACTTGATCCAACAATTTCTCCATCTCGAGATCTAGGTCAGCCGGCGGCTGGGAGCCCCGATGCGCCAACGCCAAACCAGACGTTCCTTCGGCGGAAGTCTTGGCTGTGCCAGACCTTCCGCCTGAGATTTGTGCTCTAGACCTGGTCGCCGAATCAACCGAGGAATCCCCTTCTGTCAAGTCAAACACAGTCTCTGATGCATGCCTTCTGGGAAGATCAAGAGAGCTTGGTCGCCTCGTAGAGGCGGCCACACCTTCGTCACGTTCGGGAAGGTATAGATCTTCTGTTCGCCCGAGCGCTCCTTCCTGTGGTCCCATGCTCTGCGAAGCCTACGGCTGTGCCGTCGTTTCGGCTGATAACAAGTCTTTGGCCTGGATAATCATAATCCCTGCAAGATGTCCCGTTGATATATCATGGTCAGTGGGCTTCGCCGATGACATGGGGAAGGAGAAATGATAATGCCGTCAAGCATACACTTGAATAACATTGAAGGGAGCAGGCCGGCCAGCTGGCCAGCTGGCCGACGCACGCGCGCGCCGCAGGCTCGCTCCTTTCCCGTTTCCCGAGAGCCAAAGTGTAGCTGCAGGAGAGAAGCGGTCAGTACAGCAGACAGTGCATGCAAGATAAACAAGCTAGATGGGCAAGAGGATGGTGGTGCGGAAGGAGTGCATTGACTACTTCCTCGAATGCCTGGCATACGGCAAGTGGTGCAGAGCACGAACGGACGAGTTGCTGGAGAGGACGCGGCCCATCGGAGAGTCCCCGCGCGCGCAAGATAGGGCAGAAAACCCGTCAGATGCGCCATTATTCTACGCTTGCCACTCCCGATTGGAGCCTCCGTGCCCACTACCTGCCTGTTCGCCCGTGTGAGCTGCCTGCTCTCGCCCTTCTGCTGTAGAAGTGCCTGCTGAGCCTCATAGGCGAAAAGGTGTGAGAAAGACGTGATGAATAGCGTCCCTGCCGTGATCAGCTCAGCATGACATGCTGTAGGGCGCCCCTTTTTGGGTTCAAGGGGGAAGACACTGACAAATCCTTCCACTGCCCCCTCCCAGGGCACTGAGAGGCGGGCGTGGAAAGGCGAAGCGAAAAGGCGAAGTGAAGCGCCGAAACGAAAATGCGGAATGAAGAAAAGGAAACGAAGGGCTGGAAATGAGAAAATGACAAGCTGCGAGGCCCTGGGGGAGGGAGAGGAGGAGAGCGGGGGTCGGGAACCAGCCCCGCCCGCGCGCCCCGCGTCCGTGTCCTGGTCCGAAGGCCGTACCGGCGGCGGCGGCGGCGTCCGCGTGGCCGCCGACCGGTCCAGCGGGAGGGGCGGCGGCTGCGGGCTGAACCCCGAGCCGAGCCTGGGCGCATCCTGGCGGAGGGGCCGGGCGCGAGCGGGGAGGGCGCAGGGCACTCGCCGCGGGCCTAAGTCAAAATTCCCCGACGGCGGCAGCGGCCAGCGCCGGAGCGCCCGCGCGCTCCCCCTCTGAGCCCTCCCTGTAGCCAATCCCGCCCTCGCCTCTTTTTCGGCGCCCTGATCACACGCCCCCCGAAAGTGAAACAAGAATGTGGCCCGCTCTGGGATGAGAGTACCATTTTGAAGCTCCTCATCAACATCCTTTCCTCCTCCTCCTCCTCCTCCTTCTCCCCTCCTCCTCCTCCTCCTCCTCCTCCTCCTCATCATCATCTCATCATCATCATCATCATCATCATCATCATCATCATCATCATCATCATCATCATCATCATCATCATCATCATCATCATCATCATCATCATCATCATCATCATCATCATCATCATCATCATCATCATCATCATCATCATCAGCATCAGCATCAGCATCAGCATCAGCATCATCATGAGCATCATCATCATCATCATCATCATCATCAACATCATCATCATCATTATCATTATCATCATCATCATCATCATCATCATCATCAGCATCAGCACCATCATCAGCATCATCAGCATCATCATCATCATCATCATCATCATCATCATGGTCGACAGCCATCCTGGTCACCTTCATCTTCGTCGTCGAGCCGTTCGGCGAAGGAAGGGGAGAAGCAGGGGAGATGTTTTGGGATTTCGACGCCGATTAAGCTGTGAGCCTGTCAGCAGAGGCTGGCACGCTACTGGAGTAACATTCGTCAAGCTAGAGACTCTGCACGGGCACCGAGGAGCTCTCAGAGCAGGGGCGGAGCGAGGGGGGAAGATAGGGAGGGGGAGGAGGAGCTTCCTCTAGCGACGGACACGTCTCGAAATTCATAGATTGCATTCGGTCCCAATGAGTAGCAATCCCAGACGTCAATATACTTCCCCCGTGCACTGTGATCCCGCATTATTATAAATACTTTCTATGTTGGAATATCTAGTCTGCTCTGCTGTCTACCCTCTACGCTCGAGTATCTTCCTACTCATACTTCTCTGCTCCGTAAACACCGTCAAATCCTCTGATCTGACACATGGGGCTGTCATGACCACTGAACATATCGTACCCTTTATGGAACCACATGTCCGATTCTTATTAGATTTGAACTACTCAGCAAACACCCGATTATGCTCATCCTCCTCCTCCTCCTCCTCCTCCTCCTCCTCCTCCTCCTCCTCCTCCTCCCTCTTCTGGGTGCGACCCTATGAACGGAAAAGAATATGTTAAAACTTACGGGTGGAACCCTCGGAGCGACCAGGTGGCTGCTCGCCCTGACCCCCAGTCGCTGGGCATCCGCCGTGGAGAGACTGAGAAATTAGAAAACTATTGTTTTTGCGTTTCGTCGAAGTGTTCTCTATGAGCGTCATGTGCTGACAAAGACTTTCGACAATAATACGGCTGCCAATTATTTTGATCGATTCCCATTGCCTTCAGCTGTTTTCAACGGTGTCAAATGAATTTCAAGTGTTTGAAATGCGATTACACCTGTTTCCATAGATTGCATATGATCGAGCTGTTTCCCGATGAAGGTATATGAACGTTGCTTTTCAACCGCAGTCAACGACTTTCGATGCCCATCATTGCTCCTTGTTGCTTGTACTGTGTTTGCTGTTGTTTTGCTGCACATTCCAAGCCCGTCCCCCGAAATGCCGCACGAACTTCCTTGAAGATCCCTGCAAGTTCCCCAGAGCAAATCTGCGCAAGTTCCCCAGAAGTTCCTCGTAAGTTGCCCCAGGCATGCGCATGATTATGTTGAAACAGCTGGAAATACTCCAAATGAAAGCTAAACAAAAAAATCACCGAAAACCAAAGAAAAGTACTCTGCTCAATTGAAACGCATTGAACAAAAGTGAAAACACATGAGAGCCATTGAAACTCTTAGAAAACAACTGACGACAATTGCAAATCACGGGGGGGAACCATGAAAACAGTAGAAAACATTGGGAATATCTTTGAATGATAGAGCATCGTTGCAAAGAAATGAGAGCCAATGAAAACAATTGGAAACAACTGAAAGTGCTTGGAAACCATGGACTGAAAACATTGAACCACGTTGAAGCCAACGAAAAGCAGTGGGACTCAACATTGAAAACCTCGAAAATCACTTGAAATTCAGATTTACAGGAGGAAGAAAGCAACAAACAAACAAAACAAAACTGCGAGCATCGAAAGACAGAACATCTTTACGTGACAGCAGTCAACACCCTGTTGGGCAACTGCAAATCGGATCATCGCATGTAGAGACAGCGTGGTGTCATGGGCCCTCTTGAAGCCTTCTAGGGGAAAGGGTTTAAGGTCTGGCCCGACCTTGAGAACAAAACCTGCAGCCCTACTCATCGCGCCCCTCTTGAGGCTACATTGGGGTTCTCTTACGGACATGTTGGGCCCTTGTCGGGGGCAAGGTTTGAGGTGCGCCTCCGACTCTGGGAACCAGACCTTCGACAAGCCTGAGACCATCTCCGCCCCAGGCCCCGTCTTGGGTTTCTCTTGGGGCCATGTTGGGGCCCTATTGGAGCCGCTTGGGGCCTTCTTGGGAATATGGTTTGTGGTCTGGCTTCCGACCTTGGGAGCCAGACTTTCAACCCTGCATCTCGGACCCCTCTTGGGGCCCTCTAAGGGCCCTCTTGGAACCTCTTGGAGCCTATTGGGTCACCTCGGGGGTGCGATTTCAGGTCTGGCCCCGTGGGAACCAAATCTAAAGCTCTACGCAGCGTGCACCGTGTTGGGGCTCTGTTGGGGCCCTTTGGGGGGCACTCTTGGCGCCCCTGGCAGCTTCATTGGGCGAAAAGCTCGAAGGTCGGGGGGGCACCCAGGGCCTCGTAGGGCAGACAGACGGAACCCAGACAGAGGGCCGCACAGGGACCCTCTGCAGGACAACAGCGGGATTGGCCAGGCTGAAAAATTAGAACCTGCAGCGATGGCACGCCGAGGCGGTGGGGGAGGAGGAGGACAAGAACGAGGAGGAGGAGGAGGAGGAGGACGAGGACTGGGCTGGGGTGGACCATATGGGGATCACAAGTAAAACCCTGGGCAGCAACCCAAGAACTGCAACCAGCGAAGGTACTCGTCTCTTGTACAGGAATCTCGGACAACAAGGGTTCGTGCTAAACCCGAAAAGAACATTACAAAAAGCACGAGGGCCCTGGGACCGATGCGGTTTGGGGTAGACCCAAAAAACCCTGGGCCGCAACCCAACAACTGGCACACACAGCGACTTGATGCCTGCCTATTTCGGCAGCTCATTAGGCTCTCTCATCGTCTTCATGACAGAACCACCCTACGCCAACCTCAACACTTTGGCGTCGAGACGCCACGTCTTTTACACAACATCAGTGAGAGGTACAGTTCTTTCCTAGGGCTGAGGCTACATCCATTGGGGTGGAGCTTAGGACCTTCTGGTGACTACTTGGCATCATGACAGCTTCAGCCCTTTGGCGTCCTAACACCGCGTTTTTATGTCATGATTACATCACTCGTACTTAGACTGCCCCAACACAAGCGGCACACATGGCCAGCCTACATGTGCTTCTCTAGCCACCGATTCCTGGCCATCAAGAATCACTAACTGCTCTACTCTTGCGTTCCGCGGGCATGTACTCGTCGGGGGGAGGATTTTAAAGCTCAGGAGGTGGGGGGTGGGAGGACGTTTGCTCGCCAGTCTGCATACCGTCCCACCGTCCCCTTCAGCAGCATTAACTTAGTAGCGAGCCGTGTAGTTTGCGTCACTTACCTCGCGTGCAGGGTAAATGCCTCACAACCACAAGTTTACTAACCGAGGCGGCACTGCCAATAGAACTTAAAGTGCTGACTCGAAGATTTGTATACTAAGATTTATCTTGGGCTATCTTACTAAGGTCAGTGCCGTCCTCTTGGACCTGCCGGGCGCCTACTCGATCGGCTACTCTTTTCCTGGCCTCGTCTTCCCACGTTGCCCGCGGCGCCCCCCAAGTCTTTGTTTTTGTATGTGCCGAGTCGCGTACGTCTTCAGTCTGCTACCTTCAGGAACGCTATGGGTACTAGGAGGAGGAAAAGGAGGAGGAGGAGGAGGAGGAGGAGGAGGAGGAGGGGGAAGAGGAGGAGGAGAGCGGGGGTGGGGAACCAGCCCCGCCCGCGCGCCCCGCGTCCGTGTCCTGGTCCGGAGGCGGCGGCGGCGGCGTCCGCGTGGCCGCCGACCGGTCCAGCGGGAGGGGCGGCGGCTGCGGGCTGAACCCCGAGCCGGGCCTGGGCGCATCCTGGCGGAGGGGCGGGGCGCGAGCGGGGAGGGCGCAGGGCACTCGCCGCGGGCCTAAGTCAAAATTCCCCGACGGCGGCAGCGGCCAGCGCAGGAGCGCCCGCGCGCCCCCCCTCTGAGCTCAGACACCTCGAACAAAAATCCGCGTCGCGCCCACCTTCGCAGCGGAGGCGGCCTGCTACGCGCACTCCCGCCGCATCGGGGGGACTCCCCGCAAATATTGCCATGCCCATCCTGGGCCCAAGATCGGAGACCGTCGTCACCACTGGCTGGCCAGGGAAGCAGGGGACATACACCGGTCCTGGGCCCTGGATAGGCCCGGCCAGAATTCACAACGGCGAAGAGCTGACGCCCCCACGGCTTCTGCACCCGATCCCACTGGGCTTCCTCTCTGCAACTTCTGGCGCAATGGCGCCCCGAATCCTTGCTGACCGACACGCAGCTGCTGGATGACGCTGGCACGCGAGACCTCAGCGTGGCGAACCCATGCTCAGGAGGGAGGAGGAAGGACACAGGATGAATGGAAGTGATCATGGAGGGGGAGGGATAGAGAGAGGGGAGGGATTTCGAGGGAAAGTTGCTTGGTTGTTGGTTGGGCTGGCCAGGGGAAGGCAACGCATCGAGGCCACCAGGCAGGGGCCCGTTCTGCGAAGCTGAGCCGCGCAGGGTTTGCCTCCGCGACGGCTGCAGCCAGCAACGACCAATGGGGCGACCAGCGGGGGGATCCCGCCTGCCTCGCCCGGACCCCTCCCAGCCTCGCGATAGATCAAACAAAAGCAAGGGGAAGGGCAGCAGGCAAGAACGGGGAGGGGAGAGGGAAAGCGGGGGGGACGAGAAGAGGAAGAGGAGAGGGAGGCGGGAGACGGAGAATTACGATATTTGGCGGCGTGGAGGCGCGCTGCGTCCGCGATCGTCTCAAATCCTCCCGGCCGTGAGAAGACTGCACAGGCCTAATGCAAAAGAGGCTGATGTTTGAAACATTCGAGATATGCAGACCAGACACCAGCAAGCACGTTGATTGCAACACGGTGACCCCTCCCTGGGAGAAGCTCTTGGCTCCAAGGCGTCAGCGTCGTCGTCGTCGCCGCCGCCGCCGCGCCGCCGCCGCCGCCGCCGTCGTCGTCGTCGTCGTCGTCGTCGCCGTTGTCGTCGTCGCCGTCGTCGTCCCCCTTCAGGGTCGGCAACACCGCCCGTAAGGCCTTCGCAGTAGAACACAGTGACGAAGCTGGGAAAAAAACAGGAAGGCACTGAGTGAGCGGGGGGCGAGCAGGGCGTCAGGACAGGAAACGAAGCGAGTGGGAAAGACTGAATAGTTTCACGAGCGAGCGAGGAGGAGGAGGGGGAGGAGGAACCAAAGTGGACGAGGGAGTCTCGACGCACGGTCTCCATGACCTGCTGGGGCAAGGGGCCTGCGACACACGTTTCCTGGCATGCCAAGACAACTCATAGCAGGGGCCGTCGGGGCATGCCACGGCAAGGGGTTTCCCAGGAAGGCCTGCCTCGTCGCCAGCCCACCTCGGACCGAACCTTCGGCTGCTGAAAAAAGAGCTGCCAGAACTTCAAGAATCCGCAGTGCTCTTCGTTTACGCGGGCCACACTTCTTCACTGCGGGAGCGCGCGAAGGAGGCGCTGCACCTCCTCCGCCTTCTCCCCCGACTCACCTCCTCCCCTTTTTGTCCGCGCTCCTCCACCAGCTCCCATCCCCCCGCTCCCCCCCCCCTCTTATCTTTCCGTGCTGCCGCCGCTCCTCCTGCCACGAGGCGCCCCCCAGACGTCTGGCGCTCCGATGTGTTCGATTTGCGGCCCCGCAAGCCTCTCGACCCCGTCCTGAGCGGAGGGAAAGAAAACGCTGGCCATGACCAAAACTGAATGCGAAAACGTCGGCGTCGACCGTGGTCACCGCTCATCTTGGTCAGCGTCGATTCGTGGATCATCCTCGCGAATCGACGAGGTCTGGCATACGACAAAGGCCCGCGACATCGTGGTGATCATCACCGTGTTCCGCCCCTCGACCCAGTGCCGATCTTGCATCCGGAGTAGTCTCTTGACGGTCCCGAGGCCTGGTGACGGCCCCCACAGGCAAAAAAAGTAGCCACTCGTCTGGGCCAGGGGGAAAGGCCCCCCTGGAGGAACAAGACCTGCATGAAGTCGCCGACCCAACGGGCCACAGGCGTGCTAAGATCTCCAGTAACAGGTTAGCAGTGTTTCTAATTCACGCGCGCGTGGCGGCCCCTGGGGACCCCTGGACGAAAAATACCCCGGCCGATGCCCGACCGATGCTAGGCCAGGTCCCCCAGAGCCCAGTCGCCGAAAGATCGTTCTAAGACGCCCAAGATAGCCTCAATACGGCCCTAAAGGCCGCCAAGAAGCCTCAAGTGAGCCTCAAGCGGCTCTCCAAGAGGCCCCAGTAAGCAAAAATCGCCCCATCCCCTTCGAAAAACAAGTACATGTTTCGCAGAGACGACGTTTGCAGGTTCACAGCGTCCACAACTGCCCGAGAGGCCCTCAAGAATGCCCCCAGACGGCCCAACAGGCCCCAAGGATGAGCCCAAGAAGGCCCAAGAGGGCCTCAAGACGGCCCAAGAGGGCACCAAGATGACCCAAGAGGAGCCCAAGACGGCCCAAGACGGCCCCAAGAGGGACCCAAGAGGGGGAACTCGAAATGACATCTCAGTCGTTCCGCCCCACAGGCCACCTCCGAGACCGCCAGCAGGCCCTCAAGAAGACCCCAAGAGGCCCCAAGAAGTCCCCAAGAAACTCAAAAAGAGTGCCCGAGGATCCACAAACGGCTCCCAAGAGGCATCCATAGGCTTCCAAACTGCCCCCACGAGAGTTTCACAAGACGTCGACACATCTGCCGAAGAAGCTCCGCAACAGGAGCATTCTAAAATGACGCGACGAGGCAACAGAAATACTTCCCAGCGACGTCGTTCGGCCTCGACAACGATCCAAGAAGCCAGACAACTCCCCTAGTCTACTCCTCCTCTTCCTTACCGTCCCCGTATCCTCCCATCCTTCCCCTCTTTCAACATCACCCTCGTCCTCTCCTCCCCTCCTTCTCCTCTTTCACCCGTCCGATAACTTCCCAAGATGCTCCAGAAGCGTTCCATCATGCTGCGAAAAGCCCCCCACAGACTTGCAACATACGTCGAGCGAAAATGTTCGAAGACGCTCCAGGAGCGTTCACACATGCCGCCGACACCGGCGGGTCAACGACGGACCCACAGGAAGCAATTCCACGGCAACTGTTTCACCTGCGACGCTCACCACGCCCCGCCTCCAGAAAATGCCAGCCGCCCAGCGGCACAGAATTGACAACAGCTCTCACAAAGACGACAGCGGCGAGACGATATGGGCCGGCGGACTGAGCGAAGCGGTTGAATATAAATTGTTGGATCTCCGCTCGGATTTCTTAGATCGGAGCTGGAGCCCGCTGGCGGCGCCTCTGGCGCCGCTCCTGGCGCGCTCCTCGTGCCAGGGACGGGGGTTCAGCGCCGATCCGAGAATCCACGCGGAGCTCCAAAAGCTTGGGTTCATGCTGCTTTTTGTTCCTCCCCCCCTGCCTGCCCGGCTGGGCGCCGGGCGAGCTGGTGCACGTGCGCGAGTGCAGGTCGTCCAGCATGGAAGAGCCCTGCGGTTTCGAAGGCCCGCGCTCGCCGAGGTGGGCCATGCGGCGAGGCTCCTGGCGGGAGGGCTGCCTCCTTCACCCTTCACGCCGAAGGCACCTGTGCACCGCCACCACCACCACCATGCCCGGCCTGGGCCATGATGGGCCCTGGCACGGCGCATGGGCATTCCTGGCCGAGGCTGGGAGGGTTTGAATCTGTGCATCATGGTTCATCTTAGGGCCGTGCGCGGCCAGCCAGAATTCAAAAATGAAATTTGGTTTGGCACAAGGCTGTGCTTAGAATTATACCGTCAACATGCGGGACTTGAGTTGTACGTAGATTTACAGAGCAAGCGGTTCAGCATCAAATGACGTCGTCACCTGATCGTCGTCCAGGTGCACGCTGGACATAACGATGGTTTCGGGAAATGTCAGGCCAAAATGCGCCCACACTCCACGGAGCGGCCGTGGTCCCAGGGCATCGGCGGCCACCATCGCAGTGCGCCACGAAAACTGCATCGCATAACCGGCGACCCGGTGGCAGCTGAGACCCCTCGTGCCACTATTTCTTGGCATCTCGTGAGACGTTCGCGATGTGGTTAACACTGTGATTCCGGCTTTTCCACCACTCAGGGTCCTCGTCGTAATTACTGATGAGGACGCCATCCTTTGTCAAACAGGCGCGATCATTCTCGGAGGACCGAAACAATGCATGAAAAACAATTTTCAGATACATATATATATATACATACAAACATACATACATACATACATACATACATACATACATACAGACAGACAGACAGACAGACATACATACATACATATATACACATATATATATATATAGATATATATATATATATATATATATATATATATATATCCGCGCGGGGTTCTTGGGTCGGCGCTGACCCCCTCTCGACAGGGGCGACACCCGACGGGAGCTCAACACCGACCCAAGAAAAACGCGCGCTATTTCGATTGTCCATGTTTCTGTCACCTGGAGAGCGTTCTGAATGTTTCGCGATAAGGGCCGTGACTGGCCCCGGCCCTCCCCCACCCAAGGCAACGTCACGATTGGTGCTGACCTCCGAGTTGGCTTTGGCTATTCCTAGACATCCCCAGACGGCGCAAACACGAAAGGTGACGTTATCAGCCCCTCGCCCCCCTCCCCCCCTGCGCACGGTCACGCCCGCTGTCACCCGGTATGTGTGTATATGTATACATATACATATATATACATACATGTGCACATGTACATATACATAGTTGGTTATACACAAATATGCAAGATAGAAATGTACATATAGACACGTGCATATATATATATATATATATATATATATATGTACACACCTGTATCTATGTATATGTACATATATATATATATATAATGTACACTAGAACCATCGTGCGCGCTTCGCGCGCGCTCAGGTTCTCCCGAATCCCAACTCATAGTGAGATGCCGAGGGCTGGGCGACAGTTGCGGATCTGATTTTAGCCCAAATGCGCTACGGAAACACGTAGAGAAGAGCCCTTCACTGAGCACGGGGGACTCCAGGAGGACGACGAAGAGAACGAGGGGGCGTTTGGGAGGTCGAGAAAGGGGAGAAGAGTCCAGGAGCATGACTGTTCGCGTCTCAAACTCTGGGCAGCCTGTTGGAAACAATGGCTAAGCGCTTTGGGCCGCTTTCCGGGGCCTCTTTGGGGCCTCTTGTGGCCCTCTTGGGTCCTCTCGGGTGGGGTCCTTGGGGGCCTGCTGGCGATCTTTGGGGTCCTCGTGGGGCCGAAGCCATGGGCCGCATTCCCCCCACGAGCCCCTCTTGGGGCTTTCTGGGGCGGTCCTGGGTGCCTCGTGGGCCATCTTGGGGCCCTCTTGGGCCGTCTTGGGGCCCTCTGGGGGACCTCTTCGGCCGTTGGGGGGCTCTTCTATGGGCCTCTGGGCCCGTCTCGGACGCTGGGCACATGAAAACAACGATTACAATAGAAATGTATGCTTTCCCGCGGGAACGGGGCGATTTTGCCTCTTCAGGTTCTCTTGAGGGTCCTCTTGGAGCCGTCTTGGGGCATCCTGGAGGCCAGCTGGCGATCGTCGGGGGCCTCTTAGGGCGGAGGCCTCGCAATGTGGGTTCGAATTCCCCCGCGGGGATCCTGTTGGCGCCCTCTTCGGCCGCCTTGGGCGGTCGTGGGTGCCTCTTGGGCCGTCTGTTTCTCCCCCAACGACACAGGTGTCCATGGAGGACGCGCACAGACCAAAACATCATTCCTGTACGCTGTACACGGCTGGCCCCCAGGGTCTCCTGCCACGACTAAGTAAAAGAGACTAAAGCCAAGCATGTTATCGAAATCGCCATCGCTGAAGCTTACAACGGGATGAAGGGCGAACCCATCTCTCGCGGCGAATGTATGCTGCGTGAGTCCCTCTTGGCGCGTCATGGAGCGTTGAGCCTGGCTTGGGGCCCTCTTGGGGCCCGGTGGCCCCCTGGGGCCCCCTGAGGACTCTCTTGGGCCGTCTTGGAGCTCTCTTGCGCTGCTTGAAGCTCTCTTCAAGCCGTCTTGGGGCCCTCTTGGGGGCCTCTTGGGCCGTCTGGGCCGATTTGGGGAGCCTTTGGGGCCGCCGTGGCCGCAGTTAGGACTGAAAAAGCGAATATTCCAGAAATGCATGTTTTTCCATCGGAAATGCTTGAATTTTGCCGTTGGGGTGCCGCTCGCTCGGCGGCCTCTTGGACCGTCTTGAAAGAATCCTTTGGGGTCCTCTTGGCCCGTCTGGGAGACCATTTCGGCAGTGCCCCCCGGGCCCCCTGGAGACTCTCTTGGGCCATCTTGGAGCTCTGTGGTGCTGCTTGAAGCTCTCTTCAGGCCGTCTTGGGCCGATTTGGGGAGCCTTTGGGGCCGTCGTGGCCGCTGTTAAGACTGAAAGAGCGAATATCCCACAAATATAGGTCTTTCCATCGGAAATGCTTGATTCTTGCCCTTGGGGGACCTTCTCGGCGGCCTCTGGGACCGTCTGGAGGGCCTTTGTGTCTGTCTAGGAGCAGTCTTGGGCTGTCTTCGGGCGCCCGTGGGCCGTCTTGAGGCCACCTCAGTGCGCTCTTCGGCCATCTTCCAGACAACCTGGGGCGCTTTGGGAGCGTCTTGGGCCAGCTTGGGGGCCTCTGGGGGGTCCGGGGCGCCTTCTGGGCCCTCTTGGAACCCTCAAGGCCCGAACCGCCATGCGAACCAGGGGTCGTGGTTCCGAGCCCTCGCCCGGCCTACTCCTATATATCTATTTATATATATATATATATATATATATATATATATATATATATATCCAGAGTAATTCGCCGGCCCAACGGGCTAGAGGCGTGCTAAGATCTCCGGTAACTTGTTAACAATATTTCTAGTTCGCGCGCGCGGAGCGGCCCCTGGGGGCCCCCGGACGAAAAGTACCCCGGCAAGGTCCCGAGAGAAGCCCGGGAGAAGCCACCAGACCACTCCAGGGGAGGGTATTTTTCGACACCCCTCACGAGGATCGTGGCCTCCGAGGGGGGAGCCGCAATCGACTACCCCCAAGAGCCCCCCAAGAGGCCCTGGGGGCCTCCAAAACGCCGCCAAGGAGCCCCAAGAGACTCCCAAGAGGTCCCCAAGAGGCCCCCAAGAGGCCCTAAAGAGGGCTCCAGGGCCGGCGGCATGAGCGAAGCGATTAATAAGAAACATTAATAATAATACTCATGACGGGCCAGAGGCGTGCTCAGATCTCCGGTAACTGGTTAACAATATTTCTAGTTCGCGCGCGCGGGGCGGCCCCTGGGGGTCCCCCGGCGAAAAGTATCCCGACGCAGCCCGACCAGGTCTACTCAGAGATGGTTTTGAGGGCGTTTTTTCGACACCCCTCACAAGGATCGTGGCCTCCGAGGGGGGTGCACTCGACTACCCCGCCCCAAGAGGCCCCCAAGAGCCCCCCAAGAGGAGGCCCAAGGGGGCCCCAAGACGCCGCCAAGGAACCCCAAGAGACCCCCAAGAGGCCCCCAAGAGACCCCTAGGCCCCAAAGAGGCCCCGAAGAGGCTTCAAAGAGGCCCCATAGAGCGATCGAGGGCTGGCTGAATGAACAAAGCGATTAAATAATAATATGTAATAGTAACACGAATGATAATAATAATAATAATAATATTCAAACTAATAATAATAACAACAACAATAATAATAATAGCAATAATAATATACGAATAATAACGATGAAATAAAAAAAAACAATAATAATATTGATAATGGTAACAAGAATTATGATAAGAATAAAGATGAAAATAATGGTAATAATAATGGTGACGCTGATGATGATAATAATGAAAATGCTCAGAATAATAAGAATACGAAGAAGAATAATCAGAATGATTCGGATGATGGTGAAAGTAATACTGGTAGTACTACTATTACTACGATTACTAAAAATCAGGATAACAACAACCTTAACAATGATAACAAGAATACGCATAACGACACTGATCACCATGGAAATAACACTAACATGAATTACAACAGATAATAAAACACTAAAACAGAACAACATATATATATATATATAAAGCTAATAGTGATGCGAATAGTACTAGCTGTGAAAATAAATGATGACAGTGCGAATGATAGTAAATGATAACAGACAAGACAATACAAAACAGGTCCCGCGCTGAAAGCACCTACGCGGGTGCAACGGGTGGGCGCAGGAGCGCGTGTACAGGATGGGCTGGCAGCTCAAAATGCTGGAATTGTGGAATTGGGAGCCGGGTCAGACGGATAAGGCCGGGCATCGTCGCTAGTCGGAGTCGGAGAGAGGAGGGCTGGAGTCGGAAAGGTGGGAGCGGGCATCGAAAATAGGATCCAAAGTTGGATAAATTGGGCCTCAGAATCCGGAAATTCAACACAAAACCGTAAACTGGATAAGTCCACCATTCGTCTGGTACGGGATGGGACAGCCGCCCAAATGATACATTCGGGATCTTTTTGGAACCGGTGTCGGAGGTTCCAGAGTCGGAGAGGTAGGAGCCAGAGTCGGAGAAACGGGATTTGGGCAAAATCGGGGCCGGAATCCGAGAACTAGGAGCCGGAGTCGGATGGGTAGGAGCCCTGGTCGGAGAGACGGTGTTCTGGGAAATGGGGGCCAAAATCTGAAAGGTAAAAGCTGGAGCGGGAGAGGTATCCAGAAACGGAAAGACGGGATTATGGGAAAACGGGGCTGGAGTCGGAGAAACCAAAGCAGGAGTCGGACCGTCGGAGAAATAGGACGCTGGAGTTGGGGAAACAGGAGTCGGAGTCAGAGGGGTCGGCGCCTGTCTACTCAGTGATCTGCAAAGCCAGATCCCATAGCGTCCCACATCTCAGTTGTGGCTCATCGTAACAATCTAGCCACGTTCTGCGGTGGGTCCGGGGAGTACTGCTTAGCGTATAGCATGGGGTCGTCCCACCATCTGTTTTTTTTTGGGCGCCCAACCCGTCGCCGTGTCGGTAGATGCTCATCGCTCGCAAGCTCCCACTGTAGAACTCGGCGTGACCATTCCTTTGCACTGTTGGTATTAACTTCCCGCGACCAGCTCAATATTGCTTTTGCATGTGGCAATCCAATCTACGATCCTCAACTTCGAACTACGATGTTCAGCCTGCTGCGCTGCACGACGGATCCATTGTGGTCAAGGTGCAAGAGCGTCGTCTTCGTGTGAATGGTCGGCGTCCGCGGTTGAAGTGGTCGAGTGCTGTCAAAATCCTTTCCTTCGTTGGCGGAGGATGAAGAATCATTGTCAGCTGGGTGGTCGCCATCGTTGTCGCTGTCGGGATTGCGTCGGGGCTTTTTCTTTTGATATATTCAGCTTCTTTCTTCGAGGCGTTTTGATGATCATGCGAAGCATCTGTCTCTGTGTTCTGTGGATTATGTTCTGCAATTCCTGAGAATCCGTCCATGCTTCGCACCCATAAGGAATTGTTTAGGCAATTGTTCCCTGAAAAATCCGAATTCGGTTATTTGAAGAGTAGCTCCTTCCCGTAAACTTCTGTTTGAATAAATGATATTTCCCCGCGCTGAAGAAATCAGGTGTTCCACCTCGGTCTTGCGGTACTCGCTGGATTGGAGCTTTCGTCCGAGTTACTTGGTGCAGCGATATGGTGGCAGCACTTCATCTACATGGCGTTCACGAATACAAGGTTCGGTGGTTGTCTCGCTCGTTTGCTTCTGTGGCCGTTATGTAAGATTTTGGTACTGTCTGGATGAAAGTGAAGTCCTGTCTTCGCCGCCTCTGTGCTGAGGTCGGAGCTGCTTGTAGCGTCGCTGCTGGAGTGTGCAATCAGGAGGATGTCCGTCGGTTAAGCGCAGGTTGTTCGGCAAGTCGCCGCAATGTGGTAACAACTGAAATCCAAAGCGCCGTGCTGTCCACTTCTTTGTAACCAGTCGCATGACGTGTTCAGAAACATAATTGAAAATAGCGAGCTGAGTGGGTCTCTTTGCTTCGTGCCCCTCTCGATGTCGAAGTTTTTGCTGCGACTGTCGGTGTGGATGGCTTCTGTCTGTTGGCTGTACACGTTCTGGAGTAGAGTCATATATGGAATCGGAACTTGCTGTTCTCTGAGAGATTCTACATGCTCGTGTGCGTCACGCGGTCGGACTCCTTATTGAATCCCACAGCTGCGATCCAAAGCGGGACCTGCCACTCATTTGTAATCTCGTGCAGGATGTCGCTGTGAATAAACGGTCGGTCGTTCCTCGCTTGGATCTGAAACTCGCCTGGTCTGCGCTCTGCTGGTCGTCTAATGTATCCCACAAGCGATTGGTCGATAACTCTCCGGGCGCATTGGGTCGCCATTCTTACGTAGCACCTTTGTCACATTGTGTTTCCAACTGGAGGGAGTGGGTGAGTCAGGACGTAATGTGTTGTTGAACGTCTCCATCAAGACTCTCTCAAGTGTGTCTCCACCTTCTTTCAACATTTCTGCTGAGATCCCCTGCACGTCTGGTGCCCTCTTTGTTTCAATTGGCGCAGTGCATCTGACAGTGTTCCTTTGCTTCTTTCTGCGCGTCGCTGTACAACTTCGCATAAAAATCTGCAAATACGTCTACTATGGCCCGTCTGTCGTGCTGCGCTTGGCCACCAGCATCCACCATGCCTGGATGTAACTCTTAATCCCGCTGGTTCGTTTTAGATCTCGGTATTGGGTGAGGATTCGATCGATGGCAGCTGTGCGAGTGGCTCGTTTGACAGCTCTGAGTTCTTTGCGGATAATATTGTTGATGTGCGCTCGTGCAGTCGTGTCGGTGGTTGGTGTGTCCCGTCTCTCTCGGAGCAATCGTGCAATATTGCTGGTCGTTGTCGCTTGTGGGATGCCGCTTGCTCCGGAGTGCTCTGTCGGTTGTTGTCCCACTAGTGTCTCGGCGATGGCGGCCTCGATGTTCTCGCATTGTAGCTGGAGTCGGGCATCGAGCAATAGCTCGTCCAACTTGTCTGTGAGAGAGTGCCAGAATGCAGGGACGTCGTTTGGAGGCCAAGCTGGACGGCTCCGTCGCGATCGACGGTGCTTCTCCGGTTGGATTGGTGTGTCTTGTTGGCTGCTGCGTCGTTGTCCTCCTGGTGCTCGGAACGTGAATTGTACAGCTCTGTGGTCGGAGCCGAGGTCGATGTCGGTCGTTGCCTCGCAGTCGGCAGCTGCTCGCCAACTAGGACTGCTGGCGAAGACCAAATCCATTTGGTGTTGCAGTTTTCGGGTGATGTGTACGTGGTCATGTCACACGCGTGTTTGCAGAAGTAGGTGTTCATGATGCGCATTCTTTCCGTGGACGCCCAATTCTTCAATCTTTGGCCCTGCACGTTGACGTTGCCATAACCACATGGCCCGATGGTGCGTCTGTCGTCCTCGGATTGTCGTTGCCCCACCCGAGCGTTGCAATCGGCTCCAACTAATAAAAATAATGATAATAATAATGCAAGCAAAACACGAACAATCATACGAATGATAATCAGAATCATGATCATAATAAACAATGATATGAACACATACAAATAATGCTAATAATCATGATAATGAAAGCCATAATCACCATCACGATCATCAACAGCATCATCATCCTAACAACAACAATAATAATACAAAGAAAAAGATTAACAATGAAAAGAAGAAGGATACGAATCATAATATGATCCACCCACGAACCCGGAAAGGACTATAGAAATGTGAGGCATGGCAACTTCTTCGAGACACCTGATCAGACGACGGGCAATTGCAATGCTGAATGTATCGATCTTGATGTACCGTGCCAAGGGCTGTGCTGTGCTGCACCGTGCTAAACTGCGATGTGCCATGCCGCGATTGTGCTCAATAGCGTTGTGGATCGAGTCCTCCTTTGCATCCGCGTCCTGACCGAACTGATCTGCATCTCAAGCTCGAGCTGCCTGAGCACATAGTGGCTGCCCCAGAGCTAGTTGAAGTGGAAACGTGCGGGACGTTCAATCAACTCGACCTCAACGACTCAGTTCCGAAAAGAAACGACACGACACGGGGCACACGCTCACGGACGCGCCACAGGATGTGCCAGGGGCGCAATAGGGGAAGCGCCAGGGGGCGTGACAGGGGACGACTCAGGGGACGTGCCCTTGACGTGTCAGGGGCCTGCCACGGGACGTGCCAAGGCTCGTGCAATGGGGCGACCAAAGGACGTCCTGTCAAGGGACGTTGCAAGGGGCGCGCCACGGAACGGGCAGGGAAACCGCCTGGGACGAGCCAGGAAACCCGACAGAGGACGAGCCAGGGAACGAGCCACGCCGAGTGGCATGCCAGGGGACGTGCCAGGGCACGTCACGCCAGAATGTGGCAAGGGACGCGCCAGGGGACGCGGCAGCACGCCAAGGGAAGCCCCACGGACGGGCGGGATTGGACTGCGATGCACTCAACTGCGGCAAGCGTCTCGCTAGAGGCATCCTCAACAAATCCTCGTGCTAGACGTCCGCCTGGGCGACCTCGACGCGTGAAACCGACGCCTCGCTCGAGCCATCCCCAAGACCTGGGCACGTGAAAACAAGCTGCTGGGATGCGTCTTGGTCGCCGCCTGGCCCGATCTCGAGGCTGGTCCCGCGAGGACGAGCGGCCCGCTTTGCTCTGGACTCTGCTCTGCGCGCGCGCCGCACGACAAGTCCCTCACTTCAGGGCCCCTCATGCGGGGGCATCGATCAACCAAGAAATCCTGTGAATTCGGTCGGGTCCCCAGGAGGGGAACGATCTTTCTTTCTCTTTCACAAAAAAACAGCAACAACAAAAAACAGAAAAAAACAAACAAACAAGCAAAAACGTCTCGCTCGAGACATCCTCAACAAAATCTGCATAACAAGCGCTTCGCTCGAGACATCTGCAACAAACGAACATGTATACGTTACCGTCAGTTCTACCGATCGGAACATCAAAAATAGCGCTTCGCTCGGGACATCCTCAGAGTTTTCATTCGCTGGCCCTGCGCGACCTCGTTAGTGATCGCATGTTAAAATCGCGCTGGCCAGGCATGGTGGTGTGCGGGTGCCTTCTGCGGATCCACTGCCCGCAAGCTCGGCGCCTCAGCTGGCCCGTGCAGCCTGCGAGCCTGCGAGCCTGCCTCTGTTCGCTCGACGCGGGTGAGCTAGCGAGAACCGTCCAGTTCGGACGAAATTGGCTCGGCTCGCCCAAGTCGGCTTGCCTGTCGGCTGCCAATTTCGGCTTCGGCTCGGATGAATCAAACCGACGTGGACGTATCGAATCGACGACCCAATTCATCTGACCTATTCGACGCGCCCGGCTCCAGGTGGCCGCGCGCCTGGATGCCACCAGTGGAAGGCTGCCTCTGGTCCTGCGTTCCCGTGAGTAGCTGAGGCGTGTGCACGCGCAGGTGGTCGAAGGGGGGGGAACTCGGGGTTGTCTGAATGTAATCGCGCGAATAGGTTCGCCTGCCTCCAGTCGCGCACCTCGACGGGAACGAATCGGGGTGGAAGTGGGGGGGGAACTGGGGGTTGTCTGAGCGGCGTGCGAATAGATTCGCCTGCCTCCATAAGCGAACAAAAATCTGCATAAACAGAAACCTGCGGAGATCCGCGCAGATACAAGAAATCCGCGCGGAGCTCCAAAAGTTGCGTGTGCCGTGTTTTTTGTTTGCGCTGCCTCCAATCGAGCACCTCGACGCAAAGGAATCGACGCCTCACTCTGCTCAGGTCAGTTCGGGTGGACGCGTGCGAATACACCCCGCTTATAGTGCCTGCTCGACTCGGACGAATCGGCAGACAGACTAACAAAAAGACACGCGGACGAGACGGCACGGGACGAAGCGATTCCTGGTGACTTGAAGCCATGGGAAGGGAAGGGGGGAGGAGAGGAGGCGTGCAAGCTAAGCGCGCTCACGCCATATCTGACATCGTGCCACTCCCGCCCATCCCTTCAGCCAGCGGGTGCCATGGCGGACATTGAAGCAGCCAAATGACCCAGCCCATCACGTCATGCGCTATGAAGAAAGGGAGATGGGTACTTCTGAGGAAAAGGTGCTGAATGAGCCGGAAGATGAGAAAGAAGATCAGGATCAGGATGCGAAAGTAGGCATGAACAGCAGCAGCAGCAACGGGAGCAGGAAAAACGGGAGGAACAGCAGGACCACGGAAAGGCGGAGGAGGGAGAAGGAGGGGGCTATAACGACGAGGAAGGACTCAGATCTAGGAATTGTGGCCCCGCTGGGCCGCGAGAGCCATTCTGAACGACAGGAACAAAGCGCCGATACTGAACGGAAGCCAACGCTGCAGCGGGCGCCCCGTTTGAAAGGTCGGAGCCCCAAACACGGAAATTTCGGACCGAGCACAAGAAATCCGAAAAAAGATAAGGAAAAGTCCCAACCCTGGAAAGGGACGGGCCCAACTCAGGAAAGGGTGCCCGCAGCCCAACCCTGGAAAAGAACAGGCCTAACCCTGGAAGCCCCCGCCCGAGCAGCGGAAAGCACGGCAGGAGCAGAAGGAGGAGAAGGAGGAGAAGAAAAAGGAGTACGAGGAGGAGGAGGCCCGTTGCCTGGTGTGGCAAATGACGCCAAGCACAAAGATGTCGGCCAATTGCTCGATTGACTCCGAACGAACCCAAAATCACCGAGTGAAATCGGGCACCGTGTGCACGCCATCTTTTGGCTGACATCGCCCGACCCGGAACTGTGATTTTTGTCGGTCGCGTTGCTGGTATGATTCCGAGTAAACCAAAAATCACCCAAGTAGGTCGGGCCACCTGTGCACGCCATCTGCTTCAAAAAAAAGGCATATGTTTGCCATCTGTGTGCAGACAACGCCATAGGTTTGCCATATGTGTACTCTTTAGAAGTGAGTATGCAATAACATCAACAACAACAACAACAGCAGCAGCAGCAGCAACAACAACAACAACAACAACAACAACAACAATCATTTTACCCGAACGCTCAGTGTTCTCACCAGTGCCAGGGTTTTCATACGACGCCCGCCAATACCCCCACTTTGTGGGGGGGCCGGTTCAAGCTCTACCACATTTCCAAACGACTCTTCGCCACCACCCACACCCAGCTTCCCGCCCTATGACGTTCGGACACTTCACTTCGTGGCATGCGGACGACCGTGGCTACTACACTGGCGCATGGTTTCAATGACTTCTTGTGGTAACATCTTGTGGAAACTAGCTTAGTATACGACGACGACGATTTGAAGGGCCTACGGTGCGAAAAATGATTTTATGTTGCGCGGTGCTAAAATTCCTACGAAACCCAATGGTTTTTGAAGATTTCGGCGTGCGCACGGAAAGAAAAAACGAATGTGTCCCGCATGGTATTATTTGACAGGGATGATGGCCCTGGCAGGTGCGCAACCGTTGTTGGAGAAGTTCGAAGCACGTGAAGAAGTTGATCGCAAAAGCCCGTTTGACAGAAATGTTTAAAAAAGTTGGGTTTCCTGCAAATCCGCAAGAGCGCGCGGGATGAAATTGTGACACTTTTTTTTTTAAAAAAAAAAAAAAAAAAAAATGGTTTTTTGATGTTTTTATGTTGAAATCGCTACGAACACTAAGGTTTTGGAAGGATTTCGTCTTGCGCGCGCGAATGTCCACTTTACCTTATTTTTTGCAAGGGATTCTTGAAGTTTGGTTATTTTAGAACAAGAAATTTCATTTTATAGTGTTTTTTGCAAGGGACAGCGGGGGGGAACAAAACAACCGGATCTTGATGACATCGTATTACCTGAGGCTTCCTCACGAAAATGATGAAAATGTAGCTGCGGCCTAGGCGCGGCGAGGGGGTCGCGCACCAGGGGTCCCAACAATAATTATTCTTTAGAATAAATAATGTTCAACAACAATTACTAGCACGTGGGGACACTCCGTTCTCACCAGTGCCAGGGTTTTCATAGGAGGCGGGCAATACCCCCACTTTGTGGGGGGGCCGGTTCAAGCTCTACCAAATTTCCAAACGACTCTTCGCCACCACCCACACCCAGCTTCCCGCCCTATGACGTTCGGACACTTCACTTCGTGGCATGCGGACGACCGTGGCTACTATTCAGGGCCCCGCGGCCGACGACGACGGCGTGCGCGCGCGAAGAAAAAACGAATGTGTCCCGCATGGTATTATTTGACAGGGATGATGGCCCTGGCAGGTGCGCAACCGTTGTTGCAGAAGTTCGAAAAAGTTGCTCGCAAAAGCCCGTTTGACAGAAATGTTTAAAAAGTGTTGGGTTTCCTACGAATCCGCAAGAGCGCGCGGGATGAAATTTTGACAATTTTTTTTTGAAAAACCATTGGTTTTTTGATGTTTTTATGTTAAAATCGCTACGAAAACTAAGGTTTTGGAAGGATT
>CAUYUJ010016373.1:150000-162500 GCA_963575745.1 Prorocentrum cordatum | reverse complement strand
CTGGAGAAACCCTAAAACAATGCCTTCGGGCGGGTCTTTGACAACATCAGATTATGATGAAGATGCCGAGGACGGCGTTCATGAATTTGATGATGCAAATGCTGATGCTGATGTCGTTGATGATGCCGAGGCTGATACACGGCAGGCGACAGGAGCAGGGCTGACAAGCACGGCAGACCAGAGCAGCACGGCAGACTAGCACGTTAGACCGCAGTAGCACGGCAGACCAGCACGGCAGACCACAGCAGAACGGCAGAGCAACACGGGAGACCACAGCAGCACGCCAGACCAGCACGGCAGACCACATCAGCACGGCAGGACCTAAGAGCATGGCAGACAACAGGAGCGCGGCAGACCACAGGAGCACGGCAGACCACAGGAGCACGGCAGACCAACACCATGAACCACCAGCAGTAATATTGATAGTTTGTGTTTCGTCTCCGATTTCTTCGGCGTTCTCAACAGGACGTCTGACAGGCTTCGTAGACAAAAGCGACGCTTGCGGTTCTTGTCCAGTCAGGTGTATAACATCTTTTGAGCACTCTGTTGGGGGACACCCAAGATGAACCAAAAAACGAGTTCCTTGAAAAACCGTTGGTGTTCAAATTCGTTGGTTCAAAAGTAATCGTTTCGCTTGAGACATCCTCACAACAAGTGGCTGCTGGACAGGCGAAACGATGGAAAAAAAGCAGCAACGATTTTACAAACTTGTCCTTGAAGATACGCGTTTGACTTGCTACATGATCACAAAAGTTGAGCATTTGGGGCCTTCGAAAACAAAACATCATATCATGATGGAGATGCGGACGTTGATGCGAATGCTGATGCTGTTGCTGACAATGATGTTCGAGATGATGATGGTGATGAGTAAGATGATGATAACGGTGGCAATGGTGACGTTGGCGATCACAGTGGTGATGATGATGACGATGATGACGGGGAGGACGAACAGTAGCAGGCCATCTACTGTGCGACATCATTCGATGTACTGGGCTTTACGTGAAGTAGACGATTGGGGTTCGTCCGAGGAGGTCGCGGGCTCCCTTCAATCCCACAAGCCCTTTAGGACGTGAGTGGTTTAGGACGTTTCTTCTTTCAATCCCCTTCTTCCGTTCTTGGAGGGGTGTACCACTATTCCCCATTAAAAAAACACCCCCTCCCCAGGCGACCGGCAGCCAACTCGGCCCAATGAGCCCACCTCCCACCATCTCTTGTAAAGAACCATACAAATTTCACTTTGCCTGCAAATCTGGAGCATGCCCGGGAGCCCCGCGACCACTTTGCAATGGTGACAGACACGGCGGGGGTGCCGGCATATTGATAGCTGCGCGCGAGACAACCCTCCCTGTCAAAAGCAATACAAAAATACACTTTGGCTCCCCATCTGGATCATGCGCAGGGCCCTCTTTTCACTGAGCTCTCATCTGTTTCGCGACTCGTCGAGATGTCATAGTTTGTCCAATGGTGCCGGTGCCCTGCGCTCCCTGGAGGGGCCGCACTTCTCACAGAATGCTCGGCTTTTCGCTTCAAGGGGACTCAAGATCCTGATCTCCTCAGGGCCAGGACCCAAGGCACCTGGGGTCCCTATTGGTTCCCCGTTGCTGGCGCACCTGGCGCGGCTGGAGCACGTGGCACAGTTGGCGCACGAGGAGCATGTGCCGAGCCTGGCACGCTTGGGCCTCCAGAGTGCCTGGTGCACCTAGAACCCGTGGCGCGCACGTCATGTATGGCGTTCCTAAGCGATCTGCAGACACCCGGATGTTACGTATGTGTTGGGGGTGCGGGTGGGAATGAGCTAGACGGCCTGCTCTCTAGGAAGATAGCTTGATCACTGTTCCCTATTAATACACACCCCTCCCCCTGGCGACTGGCGGCCAACCAGGAACCAGGAGGACCCCCCACACCGTCCATGGCAAACAACAATACAAGCGCACCCTGCCTCAAAATTTGGAGCATGCGCGGCCAACCCGACGCGGCCCCCCCCCACCATCCCTGTCGAAAAAACATACAAAATACATATTGGGGCAAAAGTCTTGAGTCATGTTCTTGAGGCCCGCGAGCACTTTGTATCATTTTTGACAGGGACGGCGGGGTGTCAGCATATTGCCTGCTGCGCGCAGGGCTACCACCCCTAACAGAGAACAATACAAAATGCACCTCGCGGCCACCCCGCGATCACCACAAAATGGTTTTGACAGGGACGGCGGGGGTGGTGGCGTACGGCCTCCTGTGCGCAAGCCCACCAAACACAATGACGAGCATTGGTTTTCGATAAGGATGGTGGTGGGACCGGTGTCGACGTTGCCATGATACCGCGCCCGCCCAAGTCGCCGACTCGCACTGAAGTGCCCGTTGGGATGTGCCCAGCGGTCAGCGCCGCCGCGGCTGCGCTGGTCGCGCCAAAGTAGCTGGCCGCTGCGCGCGAGAGCATGCGCGGGCTGTCGCGGCCGCAGAGATGCACCAGCCAGCGCCAAGCACTCATCGCAATCGCCGCCGCATGGGGTTTGCAAACCAAGTTGCGGGGGTGGGTGGTTGCGATGTTTGCGCGAGCAGTGGAGTGGACAACTTGCATACATTGTACCACATAGATTGCACCGCATACATCGCAAGAACCTACTGCGTGGGGTCCACGCTGGCTAACATTCACTAAGCTTTTAGCCCAATATTGACCTCCTAGGGTGGGGCCTACTTGAGTGCCCCCCCATATTTGATCGATCACCTCCAAGATGGCCCCAAGATGACCCCTGAGGCTCCAAATAGTGCCCCGAGAGGGCCCCAAGAGGCGCCCAGTAGGTCCCCAAGATGCGCCCAAGATGCACCCAAGAGGTTCCCAAGAGGCCCCCAAGAGGCCCCAAGAAGCTCCCCGGAAGCACCCAAGACTCTTCAAGAGGCCCCTTGGACCGCAAAGAGCCCCCCAAGACGCCCCAACAGAGCTTCAAGAAGCTCTCAAGAAACATCCGAATGGATACCGAGAAACACCAAAGAGGCCTTTGGCCTTTCCGTTCGCACTCCTCCACTTCCTCTTCCTCATCCGCCTAATCCTCCTCCCTTCTCCCTCCTCCCTTCTCCCTGCTCCCTGCTCCCCCTCCCCTCCTCATCCTTCACCATTTCCTCCTCCTCCTCCTCAGCCTCCTCCTCCTCCACCTTTTCTTCCTCCTCCTCCTCCTCAGCCTCCTCCTCCTCCACCTGTTCCTCCTCTTCCACCTTTTCCTCTTCCTCCTCCTCCTCCTCCTCCTCCTTTGGTTCCTCCTCCATCCTCTCCATCTTGGGGTCCGACGGCGTCCCAGCATTTATTCCACTGCGTACTCCCCCACATGACTACTTAGGGCAAGTCGCCTGGGCATCGTTTCTGGATGGACTGGTGGGATTACGCAAAGTGTCCAGAATACTGTTGTTTCCTGAACTTGCGCGGGTAGTGAACTGCACCTGCTGTCTGCTCTGCAGAGGGGTGGCGCCCCGAAGACTGCTCAGCGAGGTCTAAACAATGAACTGTGTTTCAAGCACCTTGCTCAGCAGCAAGCATTTCGCCCGACGCATCATCAATATGCCGACGAACAGGTTCGAACAAATATCGAGCGATGATGGTAATGGTGATAAAGGTGGTGATGGTGATAGCGGTGATGGTGATGGTAATGGTGATGGTGACGGTGATGATGAGGATGATGATGATGATGACGATGATGATGATGATGATGGTGATGGTGATGGTGATGGTGATGGTGATGGTGATGATGGTGATGGTGATGGTGGTGGTATGGTAATGGATGGTGATGGTGATGGTGATGGTGATGGTGATGGTGATGGTGATGGTGATGGTGATTGTGATGGTGATGGTGATGGTGATGATGGTGCTGGGTGCTGGTGTGGTGCTGGTGCTGGTGCTGGTGCTGGTGATGTGATGGTGATGGTGATGGTGATGGTGATGGTGATGGTGATGGTGATGGTGATGGTGATGGTGATGGTTGATGGTGATGGTGATGGTGATGGTGATGGTGATGGTGATGGTGATGGTGATGGTGATGGTGATGGTGATGGTGATGGTGATGGTGAATGGTGATGGTGATGGTGACGGTGATGGCGATGATGATGATGACGATAATGACGACGACGATGATATGATTATGATGATGATGACTGATGGTGATGGTGATGGTGATGGTGATGGTGATGGTGATGGTGATGGTGATGGTGATGGTGATGGTGATGGTGATGGTGATGGTGATGGTGATGGTGATGGTGATGGTGATGGTGATGGTGATGGTGATGGTGATGGTGATGGTGATGGTGATGGTGATGGTGATGGTGATGGTGATGGTGATGGTGATGATGGTGATGATGATGGTGATGGTGATGGTGATGGTGATGGTGATGGTGATGGTGATGGTGATGGTGATGGTGATGGTGATGGTGATGGTGTTGGTGATGGTGATGATGGTGATGGTGATGGTGGTGGTGATGGCGATGATGATAATAATGACGAAGATGACGACGACGATGATGATGATCATCATCATCATGATGATGATCATGATGATCATGATGATCATGATGATGACGACGATGATGATGCTGATGATGATGCCGATGATGATGGTGGTGATGATGATGATCATGGCCGTGGCAGTGATTATGATAGTTATGATAGTGCTGGTGATGACGGTGCTGACAATGATGCCGATGTCGATCAGGACGATGGCGAGAACTTTGCGTGACTTCAACATGTTCTGTAGTCACGCAAATTTCAAGGACTCATACCAGGATGAGGACAAGTTGCCTCAGGAGGTCAGGACCAAAATCAGGAGCACGTTGTTATCTGCGCCAGTTCAGCACCGCGTCTCAATTTGCGCGGGTAATGAACTCCACCTGATACCCCTTGTGGACGTTGGGAAGGAGCACCTATGCTACAGCTGATCCCTATGTTTGTACACAAAAATTCCAAACTATTCGATTTCACGCCTTTACCGTTCATGTTAGGAAAGGTTTTCCGTGCTGCTCCGACAGTGAGTGCTCTTGCTCCTCCCCCTCTCAGGATCGCGCCGCTCCAAGCCAGCAGAGTTTCAGGGGGCAAGGTTTCAAGCGATTCGCAGAACTTTTAGTCTTGGAGTCAGTACAGGCTCATGCTTTGTAGCAGGCGTGGTCGCAATGACGCAGTGGACCCCCGCCATGTCTCTCTACCTGCACAGCTCCCACGAATAAAGGACGCCAGTATTTAGCTCGGATCGCACGAGGAGGAGGCCTCCATCCGAGAGGGTCGCCGAAGTCGGTCCGTGCTGCAGCTGTTGTTGATTCGCAAAACCAAATTGGCCTGCGTTCGTTCCCTGGTCGACGTTCATTGTCGCATGCCCTGGTACAATGATGGTATGATATCGTGATCACACTCCCCGTCCACCCTCTTCTCTTCCTTTTCTGCGTTCTCCTCACTCTCCTCATCCGTCCCCTCGTCGCCGTTGCCCTTCCTTTTCCTCCTTCGTTTCTCCAGGTTCATGTTTTTCATTCACCTCCTGGCTCCTTCTCGTCGGCCTCCGCCTCGCTCTCCTCATTCCCCTCCTCGCCCTCATCCAACTAAGTCTTCATCTCCCCCTTCCTCCCTCGCCATCTTCAACCTCCTCCGCCACCTCTCCTCAATCATCGTGGCCATGGCATCGGGCACCCGGCGCCCGGTGTCCAGCGTCCAGCGATCGGTGTCCGGTGTCTTGTGTCTGGTGACCGACGTCTGGCGTCGAGTGCCTCAGCACCCAACACCCGGCGCCCAGTGTCTGGTGCCTGCCTCGTGTCCAGTGTCCGGCGTCCAGGGCCCGAGGATCGCTCTATGGTGGCAGACAGGCACGGGCGAGCACCGGCCGGCCGAGCGGGGAAGCAGCAGAGGCCGCCAGCGTGCAGGCCAAACAGAAAGGTCGCAGCGGCACCAGGGAGAGCTACGACAAAGTCACGTCGCGACGACGTCGGCATTGGTCTACGGCACCGCGTGGATCGTTCAACTGTGAAGGCTCGCGGCTTTCCAGTAGCGAGAATAGTTCGAAACCAACCGCTTTCAGGCCACCGGTGGCCTTCAACCTGGAACGCCCGCGCTGGCGCCGCCGCCGCGTCAACGCGGCGCGAACCTACCGTACACCTTCGGGGAGGTAAATCAACAGGTAAGGGAGAGAAGAAGAGAAGGCAGGCGCAAGCGCACGGCGGCAAATGCAAGGAGCACCACCTTTGTCTGGTCTCGCCGATCTGTTTGAAAAGATGCAGCCTCTGCTTGCTGCCACCCCACCTTCACAATCGCTGCACCCAGCGAGAGCTACCCAGGGAGGAGCGAAGAACTGAGGTAATAACACCATCAACTTAGCATATGATGCAGACAGCATGACGACAGTGATATCCGCCAGACGCGTCTTGCCCTCTGACACAGCATGTGTTTCACTCACGTTCAGGCTGGTGACAAATTCCGATCGGAATAAGAGGGGAGATGAGGACTCCGTGCACTTAGCGACATGCGAGGAGGCAGTAAGGGCTACAGTGAAAGCCAGCACGACGCTGTGGGTGGTTGGAGAAAGAAGCTTCTCGTGGCTCTTCCCCTGATGAGGTCCTCTTCTCCGCAGCAAGACTAGCAAGCAGTGGTCATCAATGGGTGGCATCGCATTGCGAGACCGAGCTTGCAATGCGGCGAACTCACCTCGCCAGTAGCGGTGTCCCACTGCCGCAGCAACGCGTCGAGGTCCGGACCCTTCGCCAATTCATATATACATTCGCTCAAATAGCGCAGTCGAAAAAAGAAGGATGCAAAATACGACTCAAAACAGAGAAACGGCTTCGTTCTTGCACATGTCTGGTATGAATCCCTTCCCCTCCCCGACCACCAGAAATCAGGAAGTTGACATGGGTTGTTCCCTATATGATTGCAGGTAGTCATGGCAAAGATGCAGGCTTGCGAGAGCCAACCCACAAACGGCTAGATGGCATGGATATGAGTTAGTCGAACAGTCGAAGGATTCGAGATGCCATGGGAAAGGGGAGAGGATAACGAGGAGGAAGAGGAGTAGGATGGAGAGGAGGGGGGAGACGGCAGCGAAGGTTCGCTCACCGAATAAGAGCAAGGAGGAGAGAAGGTGGACATCTCGCAATAGTTCAAGGTGCACATGATCGCGAGCTCACGAAGGCAGCACAAAACAACAGTGCGTAGCAGGGCCCTATGCACAGCACTGCACTTGCACCATGCGCAGAGCTTGTATCATGTGGAGGTTATCTCGCAAGACATGCGCCAGGATGGCGAACGGCAAGAGTGCCACCACATGTCAACAAGCTGCAAAAGCGAAGAGAAAGAGCGCCTGATGGCTTTCACGGCTGCTTCCAGAAAGGCGGCTGCGCCCAGCCGGCGAGCCGGCCGCCAGCTTATCTTGGAGCCTGCGTCGCGGCCAGCCGCGGCCGCCGACCACGGCCACCAGGAGCCACAGATCCACACGGCCAAACATTCAAGAATGTGTCGACTTGAACTGCATGAGCGACAGCAAAGATTCCCTGGCCCAGCGGGCCCAAGGCGTGCTAGAATCTCTGGTAAGAAGTTCAAAGTGGTTGTGTATGTGCGCGTCGAGACATCAATGACCTGTACCACGCCGCGCCGCTACGCGCGTGGTCGCGATACCCAACAAAACATCCGCCACCGTGCCTCTGTCACGAAGTGGAGTGCTTCAAGCCTCATGCAGCAATGAGAGGGCCGTGCTGCTGCTGCAGACATTAGTGTAAGTCTGTAGGGGCCCAGACTCAACGTTTCCCGGGCCGGCCCGGGTCTGCTGAGCCAGCCCAGGGTCTGCCAGAACCGCTCGCGTCGGCCTACCCCGCACAGGAGGGCCCCAAAACGAGCCCTGATGGCTCCAAGAGGCCCCCAAAATTGTCGTACAGAGCCCCAAGTCGCCCGAAGATCGCTCCAAGACGCCCAAGA
Source organism: Prorocentrum cordatum (assembly GCA_963575745.1). Taxonomy (NCBI): domain Eukaryota; class Dinophyceae; order Prorocentrales; family Prorocentraceae; genus Prorocentrum; species Prorocentrum cordatum. Next base: position 154,579 of record CAUYUJ010016373.1, on the reverse strand, counting down.
TGGCCTCAAGATGGCCAAAGAGGCCTCCAAGACGCCACAAGAGGCCCGCAAGAGGCCTCCCCAAGTGCCCCAAGAGGCAAAAATCACTTGTGCTCCTGAGGTTTCCGAAGGGTTTGCGTTCTCGCCTTTTCAGCTTGCCGAAGCTCCAAAACGAACCAAAAGGCCCCTTCGGTAGAGCTCCCTATGGGGCCACGAAACGTGTGAGGGGTGTGCCGAAACAGAGACGAGTAGGAGAAGGAGGAAGAGGAGGAGGAGGAAGGAGAACGCAGTGCGCTGCCTGTTCACAACGAGGACCCAACACCACAGGATGGTTGGCAAAATACCTCTGAATAACCAGAGGAAGTCATCGTCCACTCCCCCCAGAACTTACTGCACAGGGCCTTTCCCCGATGCACTCCACAAAAGGTCGCCATGGACCAGGGCTGAGAGCACAATGCCTTGTCGTTGAAATATACGTCCCGGGGGCCCTCAATACCCCAGATTGGTGGGGATCTCGTGGCAGGGTGAGATGAATGGCATCACGCTGCACGAACAGCAGCCCCCACACGTATTGGAAGACGGCTGCGTGTGGCAAATATGCTGGCAGTCACCGCTTCGACAGCACATCGGCGAGATTTGCAGCCACGAAGGGGATGGCAAGAAAGAGCGAGTTGCCGATCCCCCCGCAGCTGTGAGAGAGAGTGCAACCTGTGAGGGTGGATCGCGAGGCGCGTCATCGGCGGGTCGTGAGGGCACGTGCAACTTATGGCGATCTCCAAGACAAGCGTGGAAGGCCTGGCAGGGGCGCCAAACTCTAGCAAAGCCGTACGGACGGGTCGCGGGTCACGGTGGAGATGGGTCGCGGGCTTATCGCGGGTGAGTAGAAGGGTGGGCCTCGGGTGGGGTGGACCGCGAGCGGGTGCGGGGCAGCACACGAGTGGGTGGCGGGGCCGATCGTGGGTGGGTCGCTGGCCAGGTCACGGGTGGAGAGAGGGGTTGGCCGTGGGCGAGTCCCAGGCGGGCCGCGGGGTGGGTCGGTGGTGGGTGGCGGGGCGGGGCGCGGGTGTCGCCAAGCGGGCCGAGGGTGGGTCGCGGGCCGGGTCGCGGGGCGGGTCGCTGTGTGGGTCGCTGGGCGGGCTGCGGATGGGTAGCGGGGCGGATCGTAGTCGGGTCGGGTGACGGCTCGCGGGCGGGTCGCTGGGGGACGAGGAGAACCAAAGTCCAGGGCCCACCCCAATTCATGCAACGCACCAAGAGACAGTGTGAGACAGGTCGGCCCCCTCACTCTGATGATGGGCGCTTGGACATACACAGTGCTGCTGAACATGGCCGAACCGATCTCGCTGATTCCTGACAAGTATTGCAGAAAGTCGGAGCGGATGCCTCGCAAGATTGAACGTCGCCATATCCACTCCAAGAGGCACATCCTCTATCACAGCCTGCGCAGGAGCGGACCGCTCGCTTCTAGACAAAGAACTATATAGCACGGTACTGCGCGCGCAAAATACAGTCCACATGCAAGTCATCGGCAGAAGGCATGCAAAATGATCATTATCAACCCTGACTATGTACCGAATGTTGACTGAACTTCCAGTGTGTCGGAGCGTCATGTACAACCCTGTGGCCCAACTCCAGATCGTGCGCTCATCTGATTCGTAGTGGCTACTGAGGACTCCATGCCTCCAGCACCCCGCCCTGGGGGATGACTTTGTAAACTGAGGGAGGGTAGGTATTCAGAAGGTGGCTGCGGCGGCCAAGGGGTACTTGGGGGTGGTTGGGGCGGACTGACCCGTGCCAACTGGCTTAGGCATTGGAATGCTCGAGGGGCATCTGGGGAGCTCCGAGCTCGAAATCGCCAGCTTTGCACAACGCAATGTTGTTGGCAAATAGCTACCATACGCTTTCTGGTGGCCCTAACAAATCTGGCACGTTAGCCAACCAAAACCAGCGGCAGACGCAGAAAATATTGAATGAGACTGGCGCGTGGCCTCGAGAAGCGCTTGAATGACGATCTGACGCGGCTCGGAGGCTCAATGCGGGGGCATGGGGGGCTGGGCGATGTCGGCGACGAGCTCCAAAGGGGAAAAGCATGGGGCTGCGAACTGCGCAACTGTGCAACTCAGGCCTTAGGTGGAGCTCCCTCTGGGACCACGAAACGTGTGAGGGGTGTGCCGAAACGGGGGTGACGCCCACGTGCGAACTGTGCCACTGGGACCTTCGGTGGAGCCCCCATATGAGCCACGAAACGTGTCAGGGGTGTGCCGAAACGGGGGTGACGCCCACATGCGGGCTGCGCCACTGGGACCTTAGGTGGAGTCCCCTTTGGGGCCACCAAAAGTGTGATGGGGTCTGCCGAAACTACGGTGACACCCACATGCGGGCTGCGCCACTAGGACCTTGGATAGAGCTCCCTAGGAGGCCAAGAGCTCCCTAGGAGGCGGCCACGAAGTGTGTGCGGGTGTGCCGAAACGAGCGTGACGCCCACATGCGGGCTGCGCTGGTGGAACCTTAGGTGAGCTCCCTGTGGTGCCACGAAACGTGTGAGGTGTGTGCCGAAACGGAATGACGCCCACATGCGGGCTGCGCCACTGGGACCCCAAGTGGAGCTCTCGATGGGGCCACGAACCGTGTGAGGGGTGTGCCGAAACGAAGGTGACGCCCACATGCGGGCTGTGCCAGTGAGACTTTGGGTGGAGCTCCTTATGGGGCCACAATACATGTGAGGGATGTTCCGAAGCTGATGGCGACGGCGACGACGACGACGACGTCAGCGACGACGACGACGACGACGATGACGATGACGATGACGATAACGATGACGATGACGATGGCGATGACGATGATGATGATGATGCTGATGATGGTGTTGATCTTAATGGTGATGTTGGTGAGGTGATGGTGTGGTGATGGTGATGATGATGGCGATGACGATGATGGTGATGATGATGGTGGTGATGATAATGTTGATGATGCTTCTGAATCTGATGATGGTGTGATGATGTTGGTGATGCTGATGGTGATGATGATGATGGATGATGATGATGATGATGATGATGATGATGATGATGATGATGATGATGATGATGATGATGATGATGATGATGATGATGATGATGATGATGATGATGATGATGTGATGATGATGATGATGGTGATGATGACGATGGTGGTTATGATGATGAGTATGATGATGATGGTGATGGTGTTATGATGATGATGGTGGTGATGGTGGTGATGGTGATGATGGTGATGATGATGGTGGTGGCGATGATGATGATGATGATGATGTTGATGATGACGATGACGATGACGATGACGATGATGATGATGATGATGATGATGATGATGATGATGATGATGATGATGATGATGATGGTGATGGTGAAGATGGTGATGATGATGATGATGGTGATGGTGATCGTGATAGTTATGGTGGTGATGAGGACGACAACGATGACGACGAGGAGGACGACGAGGAGGAGGACGACGATGACGATGAGGATGACGATGACGATGAGGATGAGGATGAGGATGACGAGAAGAGGAGGAGGAGTAGGAGGAGGAGGGAGGGGGCAGCGGGAGAAGTGACGCGGGGCGCTATCTCTTCGAAACGAGGACGCAACCACAGGACGGTTGGGAAAAACGGAGATGGGGCCGAGACAGGGGCACAGGGCTGGAGGGGGGGGGGCAGCCGCGGCGACGAGCTCGGGGGGGTATACCAGCATGAGGCCGGCTGGGGCTACCAGCGGCCATGCCATCGGGGTCCGCACGGCCCAGCCGCTGCAACCCAGGTGCTGCGAAGACAGGTAGGAGGGAGCAAAGTGCCCGAGAGCGCCCCAAAAGTGCTCCAAGAAGTAAGTTTTAGGACTCCAGAGAGGCAAAAATCCCGATTGTTGTCGATGGCGGCCCATGCTCATGCTGAGACTCCAGCGTCAGGAGAGCCCCAAGAGCGTTCTCAAGAGAGCCTCAAGAGCGTTCCCAAGAGAGCCTCGAGAGGCAAAAATCGATGATGCTCCTTACACGTTTCGATGTTGTCGGGGTTCTCGCCCTTTCCAGCTTCCGACGTCCCAATTGGTTCCCGATGATTGTCGATGGCGGCCCATGCTCATGCTGAGACTCTGGCGCTACTCATGGGCGGGCGAGAGTGACGATACGGCCGTTCTTCGGGTGGGGGGATAGCTTGAACCCCTCCCCCTACTCCCACCCTCTGGGTCTGGACGGAGCACCCCGCGACCGATTGGAGCGTCCGAGATGGCTCAAGATGGCTCTGAGAAAGCATCAGAGAGCGCAACATGGCCTCCAAGATGGTTCAAGAGAGCGCAATATTGTTCAAGATGGCTTCCAAGAGGCTCCACGACCGCTCCGAGACGGGTCCAAGTGGCCTCTTAGCTCCCCAAGAACGCCCAAGAGGCCAAAATCCGGTCAAACCCGTCTATAACAATCAATGATTGTTGCCTTCTCGCCTATACGCTTCGGATAGCCTTCCGAGGACTCAGGCTCCAGGCGGGCCCAAGAGAGACCCAAGAGGGGCCCAAGAGGGCCCCAACACGGCCTCGAGAGTGTCCAAGAGCGCCCCGAAAAGGCTCCGAGAGGTAATGTT
>CAUYUJ010016373.1:92500-147500 GCA_963575745.1 Prorocentrum cordatum | reverse complement strand
ATTTGGCGGAGCCTCAAAATCAACCCTCTATGGGCGCCACGATGCCCGACATGTTTTCAAAATGGTTTCTGAAGGCTCCAACACACCAGTGAGGCTTCAAGAACGCCCAAGATAGCTTCAAGACGGCCCAAGCTGCCGAAAGAGAATCCCAAGTGGGGAACTTTGAACATGGCCTCAACAAGCCCAAACCATTGATTTCGGATGTGTTTTGTGATGTTCGAATTTTGGCCTGCGCGGGCGGCTGCAAGCCCAAAAACGTGCGAGAGGACCCCTGGACTGTCCAACTCAACCAAAAATGCCCCCATTAAAGCCCTGGAGACGATTTAAGAGGGCTCCAAGACGGCCAAGAAGCCCCCGACACGCCAAGAAAACATTCAACTGGGCCCCAAGGGAGACCCAAGAGAGGCCCAGTAGGGCTCAAGATACCCGAAGAGGCCCCAAGAAGCCCCCAAGAAAGCCCCCAACAACAAAACTTTGAACATTGGGAAAATCAACTGGAGGCCCTAAGCCTCCAAGGGGCACCCAAAAGCCCCGCAACACACGCGGAGGAGCAGGAGGACCAATCAGCAACAACGACACGCGGGCAACACGACGGGAAATGTCAAAGCACACCCGCCAAATCGGAAGCCGCGCATGTCCTCATCTGGGGGTCGGCGGAATGATGGTGTCAGCCTCTGTGATATTTGAACGAGGGCGGCGACAGACCGCGCATGCGCTTGGAGGTCAAAAAAAGGAGTGTGGTACAAAAGGATGCGGCACCAATGGTGGAAATGGCGACGTTGTCTACAATAGCCACGAATCCGTTGCATTACGATTTCAACAACGCTGGTTTTGCGTCGACCGCGTCAGACAAAACTGAAATATTCAATTCCAACTTCCCCAGACGGAACGGCGACAGACAGACCCATTCCAATACGCTCTATCGGAAGGCGCGCGATGCCGGAGATTCCGGAACTTCTGGAACTCATTTCTGTGATTCTGGACAGTCTGGAACGTCGTTTCAGAAATTCTGGAGCAATGGCTTGCATTTGCCGGAACTACATTTTGGGCGATACGGAAATTATGGAATCACGATTTTCGTGATTCGTAATTCCCGAAATTGCGCGCTCGGTGACCCGGCGTCCTGGAACAATTTTTACGCTGCCGACGACATAGGACTGCGGGCGCTCGGGAAAGTTGGAACCCGGAATTCCGGCGTTGCGCGAGGCGGTCGGCGCAAAGCCAACACAGTTGAAGTCAGGATGCAATGCACTTGCGGCGATCATAAACAGCATCGCCCCTTTCAGCATTGGCACCACACCTCTTCACTCCACGCCACGCGCACCCAAGCCACACTCCTGACCACACACCTGAACACCCTGGCGCGCGCGCGCGATGACACTCGAGCGCCCTCGGCGCAGAATCAAACCCGCCGTGTCCTGCCGAGCCGGAGTCTCCACGCACGCACGTCGCGAGGGCGCCGGGCAGCACGCCCACCAGAGACAGCTTGACCACCAACATCGCGAACGCTGCCTTCTCCCCCACGCGACCTTGCAAGGCGTCGGGCGGTCTCCTCCAAGCGCCTCCTGCGCGGCAGCGCGGGGCTGGAGCGCACCGCCCGCCGCGGCCCCCCGCCCTGCGGCCACCGGCCCAGTCTCGGCCGCGCGCGCCAGGCCGCGCGCGCAGGGCGTCGGCGAGCACGGCGCGGCGACATGCCGCGTCGCGGGGTTGGAGGCGGCGCGCCGCCGCCACCTCCGGGACGTCGGCTCAGCCCTTGGGAAGTTGGAGCTCCGCGAAGCCTCTCCGCTGCAACGTCGAGCGCGCGGGCCCGCAGGGCCCCCGGGAGACTCCGCGGCCGAGGCGGTTGCAGCGCGTTCGAGCGAGGGAGCAGACGGCGCGGTAACGCGGCCTCGCCACCCCTGCCTACAACAAGCGAAAGGAATATAACTCTCCGCGAACACGGGCCCAGCGCAAGCCCTGCCAGGACCCGACGCCGGCACGATCGACCATGCGATGCACCATCTCGCCCTGCCACCGCTCGCCTTTCTTGCACCACCGAGAGGCCCCATCACCGCGATGACGCCCACGCGCCCCTCGTCGCCTCCGCGGGCCACCCTGCGCCTCGCCAGCGGCGAGCCCGCCTCGGCAACCAGGGCGCGGGGCTCGCCGGCCCCCCGGCCCGCAATTGCGCCGCCCTCAGAAAGACCCCCATCTCGCGTCACCCATCACTTGAGCGCGCCAGCAGGAGGCCAGCTTGGCCACGATACTACCTTGGGAATGCGCGGTTATTTTTCTCGGTCTCGGCCTCCAGCAAGCCGACTGCGCCCCGAGGCTATCCAGGGAACGTATGAGAGCCCTGGAAGACCTGGGCGGCAGCCGCCACCTTTTGCTGAAGACGTGCTCGGAATCCATGGACTCAGGACGCCGCGCCTGCCAGGTGCGAACACCCCCCACGACAGAGCTGGAGGCTCTCTCGTGGAGGAGCAGACTGGAGCCTGCCCAAGCTATTTTTCTGGCGCAGGCTATTGAGCGCACCCAGGCCGAAGCAGCGTTTGCCCTGGGGGACCTGTCCGATCCCGAGTCTGCGAAGGCCTCAGGTGGCCATGGCCCTGGGGCCCGTCCGTCATTCCTGGATTTCTGCGGGCCCCGAGGACCTAGAGCTTCTGAGCTAGGCGGGACAGGCAGCGGTGATGCGCCAGCCCAAGCCTCGCAGTTTTTCCCTTTCCACCCCCAGAACCCTGCCCTGGAGATTCCCAAGTGGAACTCATAGTTCAGACTGCTAACGTCACTTCATGGCACTCGGACTCGGGTGCAGGCCCCAAGGCTTGGCTGCCAAAATGCGAAGCACACATCCTTCTCATCCAGGGGCACCACCTGTTGAAGCCTGATCTGGAAGAAGCTATAGGCCGGGCCCATCGGCATGGGTGGAAAGCTGTTCTTGGGCCCGCAACTCCTGGAATCGGTCCTGGTACGTCTTCTGGCGTCGGGACCCTGGTCCGAAACTCTCTCGGCTGTCATGCTCCTCCAGGAGGGCACATCATTGACCCGCACCGTTCTACTGGCGCTATTGTGCATGCTCCAGGTGGGGACCCTGTGTTTGCGCGCAGTACCCACCTACGCACGCGCGAAGGGCTCTCAGAGGCCAGCGTGGAGCTCCCTGCCTTCATCGGTGCGGTTGTGGAGCAGGTTGCTCCAACCACTATTATTGGTGCTGCCTTTGATATGAACCTTCACGCGCTTGCTGCATCAGGTATTGTTAATCGTTTGCGCACGGGTCGTCGTTCCCAGCAGCGCGATCAGCGCGCGCGGTACCAGCATGCTCGATTACTTTGTCGTCTCCTCGGGGCTCGCTAAAGTCATCTCCCAGGGCGAAGCGATTCATGCATCGAACATCGTCACCCACCTACCACCTACCAGCGCAGCACAGGTTTCACGCAGGCATTGGGCGTCTCCATGGCCTTGTTATTCGCAAGCCCCCACCACTGCCGACGGAGATGCCGATCGGCCCCGTGCCGCCACCGCCTGTGTGGGCAGCGGTGCAAGCTGCAGCTGTCCGCGTCCTTGAAGCTTGTCGAAGCGGCGACGCTCATGCTGCACAGCGCACGCTCGACGACCGCCATAAGCACTGGGCCGACTTGGCCGAGAAGGAGCTAGCAGGGACTCGTGAAACCACCCTCCCGCGCTGGGGAAGCAGTGGGAGAGTGCCGCAGCAGAGGTGGGCTAATATCCTGGACCCAGATAGGCAGGCCCCCCACAGACAACCCCAGCTCGGCCCCCTCAAATGGTCCGTAGGCAAATTCAAGCCCCCCCGTGAGCTCGACGCGACTGGCACGGGGAACGCCCAGGCGCAGGAGGTGCGGAGGCTTCTTTTGTCCCCACCTACCTTTTCTGAAGCAAGGGCTGGATTCCCACGCTGAATGTCTTTTGAGAGCGCAGCAGTATTTAGGCCAGCATGATTTGCACGATCGTAAGGCTGGGAAGGCATACTCACCGACTTGGACGAGCATCTGGCGACCTTCGCCGTCAAGGCCAAGCCGCAAGCACTTGCCGAGTGGAGGGAATGGCTGCTCCAATCCATCGATCAGGGGGCGCGCGGGGCTCTCCGGCCTGTGCGAGGCAGTCAGCCATGGACCCCCACCACTACTCTGAGTCGGGATGGAGCCGTCATACCTGACCCCCGGGCCATGCTTGCGGCAGAGACTAGTACTTTCAGTAAGTTGTGGGAAGCCTCGAACACTCCGCCCCGATGGAGCCCCCAGTTTCAGTTTGTGGACCCCCTCCCCAGGCTCACTGCCGATGAGCTGCGCTCTGCTTCCAGGGAGGTACTCGTCTAGGTCTGCCACGGCAGTTGATGGCTCTCACATGAAGCATTATGCCTCTCTGTCGGACGGGGCCCGTGATGTCCCGGGGAGGACATGTTTTCGGCCATGGAGGCTTCTGGGCTTCACCCTGGGCAGACTTCCCTGGCGGTACCTCCCCTGATCAACAAACCCTCCAGCGGCTTCAGGCCTGCCTATCGGCCTGTTCTGCAGTCCCTATCGCCTCTGGGGCGATGCCGAAGGAGGTACGCCGTCCAATGGGGACGAGATTTCCAACGGAGTTATTTCGCGGGTTCCCAGTTTTCGTCTGCCGTCGATGTGGCTTGGAGGAAATCTTCACGCGCTGAAGGAGCTGCGCCCAAGAAAGAAGCCAGTTGTACCCTGTTTTTGGACCTTTTACACATGTTTTGAGCTTGTCAATCTCTCGACGCTCCTTCAGCGCTGCCACAAGTTTCATGTCCCCGCGCAGATGGCTAGGCCGGCAGCACAAGGGCATCGGCACGGCGGGTATATTTCGCTCTCAGGAACGGTGGTCGGAGCCTTTTTCGTCAACAACGGCGTCGTCGCTGGCTGTGGCTTCGCGACCGCCAAGGTGCGCTACGCCGCTGTGCCAGCGCTTGATGCCCTGCGGCTCCCGCCAGGCATCATGCTCGACGCTTACATCGATGACTACGGTCTCAGCTGCGTCGGGACATGCGCCGACATAGTCAGCCATCTCCCCGAGGCAGCAGCGAATCTCAGGGCCACCATCGAGGATGACACGGGCGGTGTGATCTCGGTTGATAAAGCTGCCCTCGTCGCCTCGTCGGACGCGCTGGCCAATCTGGACAGAGATCGCTTGGGGGGCCTCACTGGGCCCGTGGTTCCCTCTGCCGCGAACCTCGGGGCTGATTTTGCCCCCGGTTTCCCCGCCGCGCCCCTGGTCGCGGCCGAAAGTTTGGTGACCGCAAGCGCGCGTTTAACAAAAAGCTGCAAAGGCTCAAAAGGGCCTAGAGGCCACTCGGGAGGCATGCGCCCAAAGTCTTCACCGCTGCCCCCCCCCCCCCCTCCCCCCCCAGTCTCACCCCTGGAGCTCTCCAACTACGAGTGGGAGGCTTCAGGTCGCTGCTGCAGCACGACGGACCCCTTCTGCCAAGATGAGGTCGAGGACCTCTCTGCTCATACTCTCTCGGGACCCGCCAGGCACCCTGCCGCGGCGCCCATTGTGCGCCGCGCCAAGGAAGTCCGGGCAAACCAAACCAAGCGGCCCCCTTTTCTACTCCCTGGGGCGAGTTGCGGCAGAAGCGGCCCTCGGTGCCCCTTTCCCCTGGGCCCAAAATCTGGCGGGGGGCGAAGGGCCCCTCGGGGGCCATGAGGCTGGCCATCGGACGCCCCTCGCGGGCCACGCCAAAGAACTGCACCCTTCTGGACGATTTTGGAACTGAAGTACCGCTCGCGGCCACCACCACCACCCCCCGCCCTGCTGAAGAAGACGTTGAAGGCGGCTGTTCAGAGGGCCCACGAGCGCGCTAGCGGCGCTGCCCTGCCCCCTCACAGGCTCGGGGCGAGAGAATGCGATAATGCTGTCACAGCCACACTGCGCCCCAGGACAGGCACATCTTCACAGCGAGGATTTGCCAAGGCCGTCGCGCGCGACGCTATTTGGACCAGAACCGGGGCTGCCGAGGAAGGGCGCGACGCCGACACGAGTTGCGGGCCATGCCAGGTCAGCGCAGACACTGCGCTGCACCGCCTGCGGTTCTGTCCCGCGCGTCACGGCCAGAGCGAAGAGGTTCTCAGGACTTCCAAAGAGGAAACCCAACGCCCTCCCCCTAACTTGTCGACTGACACCAACGAGGAGGATGTCCTACTTTATATCAGGGGCCTGCTTCGGCACCCAGGAGATGCGTTCCGTTCCTCCCCGCGACGACGTTGAAGACACTGGCCTCGAGGTTATACGGGCCAGAGATCGCGCCTGCAAACCCCTGGACATATCTGGACACATGTTTGTGGATGGGTCGCGCGCCACCCATACTGCAAAAGAACCCCCAGCGCTGGGTGGGGGGATGGCGGTCGCAGGAGATGATGGCGTCGAAGTTTGCCGTATCAGTCCCCCCCCTTTGGGCCCCCAACCTCCAAGCGGCCCAGGGCGAGGACTTCGGAGCCCATGCTGTCACTCTATGCATGCCATGCCTGGCAGATCGATGTATTCCGACTGCAAGAATGCGGTCGCCCAGGCTAACGAGCCCCCCATGCGTTCCCTGTCCTACCAGCGGGTGCATTCGGGATTTCTACGCCCACCCATCGGAAGCTCGCCGACGGGGTTTTCAAAGTGAAAGCCCACGCCGAAGAGTCTCAGGATCTCACCGAGCTGGAGCGTTTTTGGAAGCTGGGGAATGACCTAGCCGACCCTGTTGCCAAAAAATCGCTGGCCAGAAACCCGCAGCCCGACCCTGCTGACGTAGAGTGGCTAGAAAGGTGCAAAAGTGTTGCCATGTGTGTCGTGCGTCTGGCGGGCTGAACTCATGCCTGAGTGGCCGAGGCTCAACTTGAGGGATGTCAAGCTTGTTCGTAAGCCCCCTCGGCCCAAAGTCCCGCTTCCTCTTCACCAGTGGACGCGTGTCTCCACCTGTTGGCAATGTATTGAATGCCTGCGTGTTGCTAAAGGAGTGCCGCGTCTTGGGCCCGACGGGAAGTTGCTTGGAGGTCTGGACCCGCCTGCCCCTGGTGCGTGCCCCAGAGAGCCCAAGCTTGATGCTGCCGTCCTGGCGGGCTTGAGGCACAATTGGATTGCGTTGCTTTGTTCGGATTGTGCTGCCCTTACCTCATGTTGCAAAGCCTGCTCTTTCATGGTCAGCCACGCAAGTTTCTTTTGTAGTATGACGGCGCGCCTCAGAGTGCAGGCGCCAACGGTGCCTGGAAAGCTGTTGGGGAAGGCAGGCACCCCAAACGCTCAGGAGTTGCTGTGGAAGTGGGGTCCTGGTACGGTCCAGACGATGGCCTGCCTGCGGACCTTCCCCGTCGCCTGACTGCATACGAAAAGGAGCGCACTGCCAAGGTTACGCGGCGCTTGTTGCGTGCTGCAGGTGGGCAGCCTGGCTCCCCTGATAGAGAGGAGCCAGAGAGCGGGCCCCCTGTGAGCAAGGGCCAGGGCCAGCAGCCTGATCGAGCCGTCGACCCGTCGTACGTGTCGTCGTCTTCCACTAACGCTGCTGCTGAGCCCTGGCCCCATCCTCTGGACCATTTTGGCACAGAAGAGGAAGCTGCCCAGCTACTTATTGGCACGCCCAAGACGGGCGAGCCGCCATGGCCCCCGCACTCACACGCCAGGCCGGGGTCGGCTGGGATTGTCCGCGACAGGGAAGCACTCACCCTCCAAGAGGACGAGACACCCCGAGCTGCGACACCCGTGCCGCCGTCTGATGACTCAGACTAACATCAGAGATGCAGTCCCTGCCCTGGCTTGCACTGCGTCTCTTGCCCTGAACTCACTTCCATTCTGGTCTTGGGCTTAGGAGGGCGGGCGGTCAGCCACAGGGGATCCTCCCCTTGGGGAAATCGCCCCGTGGCTTTAGCGCCTGCCCTCCTCCTTGATCTGTCACTTCTCGCTGGACTGCCTTCCTCCAGTCCAGTGAGCAGGAGGCGACGCCCGTCCGCGGCCGTCGCCTGCATGTGCCACGGTTGATATCAAACAAATCCGACTCCTCCTCTGTGTCCTTCTCTTCCTCCCTCTCCTGATCCTCCATCTCATCCTCCCCCAAGTGTTCCCCGAAGAGTTTCCAGAGCGGCTGGGGGAACACGTAGTCCGATAGCTTGGCCAAGCTGGACCCAACGGTTAACCACAGAGGCGCTTCCTTAAAGGCAAGGGGCGGCAGTGATTCGCCGTAAGCGTCTTCGATAAGGGAAGCTAGATCAGAGAGAAACAGAGAGGACAGAGAGAGAGATGGGGGCAAAAACCAGAGCCAGAACCTGAGCTGAAGCTAAAGCCGAAGATGCATCTCGAGCCAGAGCTGGAAACAGACACAAAGACCGACGGGCAGAGAGAGGGGAGAGGCATAGATGTCTCGCTCACACACGCGCATGCGACGCGCTCCGAATCACGAAGGGAGAAGCGTCGTAGGAGTGCAGTCCTCTTGCAGAAGCTTTCTGACATAGTCAACATCGTTGAGCCGTGCGACGGCCTCAATCTTCAAGTGGTACTGTGGCAAAACGACTTCGACCGGGTTCTCCCACATGGTGTCCTGCTGTCTGCTTGACCGCAGAACAAAGTATGAAGTCAAAACCTGCCGACCCGACCAGAATCCGACTCTGCGCGAAATGTGGTAGGCGTGACCCCCAACAGTACTCGAGGGTTTGCCTCCCTCTACGCTACAAGAGACCATGATTACTGTCCCATGTGACCACAACCCGATGGTTATACACCATCGAAAGCTCAAGTGGCACCTGCGGGACGATCTGTGGTACCCCTTTCGCGCTTCTCTGAACCCTCGCCATGCATCCCCAAGCGCAATGGCTAACAAACATAGCAGCTCAACGGAACAAGAACGGAAACACACATACCCTTACTGGGAAAACATGACCGTCGTAGCCCCAGCGGGCGCCCACCGAACTCTGGCCAGTGAACCCCTCCTTTGGCGGCACGCACAAGGAGGTGTCGCGAGGGGGGGCGCCTCAAAGAAGGCGTGTGGCTTCTCGGAAGGCAATCAAGGGCCAGGAGGTTTCTGAGAAGTCTTCCTGAAAGAGGGATGGGTGGTGCTAGAAGTCCCACACAGAATGCGTGCTGGCACGGTGGCGGATGACGGGGAGCGCCTCCGGCGTGCACCGTTGGTTCTGGGCTATAATAACGTGTTCTCTAACTAAAAATTGCCGACCGCACCAAGCAACTCGCTGGCGGATGACAGAGAACGTCTTCGAGAGACTCGAAGCGAGAGCTGGACGTTCTGGCTGAATCCTCGAACATCTTATTAAGATCTCTTACTCTATGGGGTGGCGGATCGCACGGGGACTGTCGCTTTCGGATGACAGGAAGCGCTTGCGAGGAACTCGAAGCGAGAGATGGAAGTTCTGGCTAAATTGTATCACATATTAACACTATGTGCGTATAGATGTATTACTGTCTGGGGCGGCGGATCGCAAAACCATTTCGTTGGCGGATGACGAAAAGCGCCTTCGAGGAACTCGAAGCGACTGCTGGACGTTCTGGCTGAAAGCCACTCATAACTTGTTAATATATATATATATATGTATATATGTATATATATATGTATATATATATATAGATTACTATATGGGCTGATGATCGTTAGCGAGTTGCCAACAGTGAACGTTTTGCTAGGCACGTCCTCACATAAATGAGCTGTTTACGGCATCTCCTTCTACAAAATCAAGTGTTCCGCTCGGGACATCCTCCAACAATGAAAATCGCGAACTTTCATGGTTTCAGAAATGAGCGTTTCGCTAGAGACATGCTCAAAAGTAAGATTCCGACTGAAATTTGTTACTACCTCTTACGTTAAACACGACGCTCTCGCTCGAGACGTCCTCCAAAAACAGGAAGGAACATGGCAGACCAGCATAGCTGTATCTGCGACGTTGTCTTTGAAGTGACCATTTCGCCAGGGACATCCTCACAAAAATTGCATTGTTTCAACATCGCATTGTTACCGAAGTGTTTCAAGACGAAGAAAGAGGAGCCCAACAAGACCCCCAGATGGCTCCAAGAGCACCCTGAAAACTGCCGAAAATGACGAGCTCGCTAGGGACATCCTCAAACAAATGACCAATATGATGGCATCGTTTTGAAACATACGATTCCAACATCGACTTGAAATCGCTATCGCAAAGGCGTCAAGATGGCCCAAAACAGCCTTCAAAAAAGTGCGATTTCGCAAGTAACATCCTCAAAAAAACGCATGTGTCTAAAATCGCAGTGTAATCATGTGTGAGGGCATCAAGACGGCCCCAAAGAGCCCAAAACGAGCACCAATATACCCCAAGAACGCCCTCAAGACGACTTAAAATGACGATCTCGCTAGGGCCATCCTCACCAAACTAATGTACCAGCATCGACTTTTGCAAGAACACTCGTCTCGCCTGAGACATCCTCCGAACATTGAAAGTTGCGACTTCAGCAAATCCGCCGACCCCTTGTGGGTCTCTAGGCGTGTAAAATAGTTCCCCCCCTAACCCCCCCCCCCGGGAACCCCAACCGGAGATTTGACCCCCCCCCCGGGCCGACCACGAGCGCGCCACGGGGCTTTTCTGGGCCCAAGAGGGCCTAAAGACGGGCCAAGAAGACCCCAAGAGGCCTCCAAGACGGCCCACCAGGGCCCCGAGACAGCAAACGAGCGCTCCAGGACGTCCAAGATAGCCCCAAGATGGGCCAAGACGTCTCCCAGACGGCCCAAGAGCTCCCAAAGAAGCCTCCCAACAGGGCTTCAAGAGGCGAAAACTGATGATGTTCCATTGTGTTTTTCTGTGTTTTTTGCTTTTTCGCCTTTTCGGCTTCCCGACGCCCCAAGACGGCCCAAGAGGCCCCGAAGACAGCCCCAAGACAGCACAAGAGGCCTTCAAGACGGTCCCAAGACGGCCCAAGAGGGCCCCAAGACCGCCCAAGAGCTCCCCAAGACGGCCCAAGAGGGCTCCAAGACGGCACCAAGAGGGGCCCAAGAGGGCAACCAAAATTTCAAAAATCTAGCTCTCCGCCCCCAGGAGCCCCAGGGGGCCTCAAGAGTGCCCCAAGAGGCCGCCAGAGGCTCCCAAGAGGCCCCCAAGACGCCCCAAGGAACCCCCAAGAAGCCCCCCAGAGGCCCCCCAGAGCTCCGAAACGGCCCCCCAAATGGCTTCAAAACTGCATTCCAAACGCCCCCGAAAGGCGTGCCGCGACATCCCGACACACATACAAGAAGACTCTAACCCATAACCCATGACCCAGAGTCTTCTCTCTGTGTCCCCCTCCTCCTCCTCCTCCTCCCCCTCCTCCACCTCGGCCCTCAAATGGCTTCACAACTGCTTTCCAGACGGCTCCGAGAGGCGTACCGCGAGCTCCGGACGCAGAAAACCGGCAGCCTAGAACTCTCTGAACGCACCAGATGCGGAATCTAAAAATACAAGGGGTCGGCGGATGTGGCGTAAGCCTATAGAATCTTCGAATATGCGCGTTTCGATTCAGACAGCCTCACAAAAATGGCATGTCGAGAACACTGCTGCGCTATCTCCAATGTGAAAAACGACGCTCTCGCTACAGACAACCTCAGAAAAATTGGAGGAGCACAGCAGACCAACATAGCTGAGCGCAAGGACGCCCTTTCTAACAATGGCCATTTCGCTGGGGACATCCTCAAACATCGTCTTCATATCGCTTTCGGAGACCAGCCCACCAGACCAGCGCGGCAGACCAGCAAGGCAGACCAGCACGGCAGACCAGCAAGGCAGACCAGCACGGCAGACCAGCACGGCAGACCAGCACGGCAGACCAGCACGGCAGACCAGCACGACGGACCAGCACGGATACCAGCACGGCAGACTAGCACGGCAGGCAAACACGCCAGACCAGACCATCACGGCAGACCGTGGTGTCCGAGCCCGCTGCCGCCATGGGGCTCACCATCTCAGTGATGAACGCTTCCACGACTCGCTAGGACAAAGAAGCGACCACAACGTGCTCCTAGGCAGCTGCTACCGCATGCATCCCAGCATCATCCAGTGGGCGTCCCACTGCTTCTACGAGGGCAAGCTATTGTCAGGACTGACAGGCCTCACCACTGACCGAGGCCTGGTCCACGGGCTCCCCTGGAGGAGAGCGCAGCCCTCTACCAGGCACGAGATGGACGTGGCCCTGGGTAAGGCCGATGATCATATCCACACCGTCCCCCCAGGACTTGGCGGCTTCTGTAACCCCGTACACGGCGCCCAGGATGGCGGCTACATCCGGGTCCTCCCTGGCCCAGTCCATGTTGACTCCCACGAAGTCACTATACCCATGGCGGAAGAGCGCGCCAACATCAAGGAGGCTGGTACGAACTGCGACATGGTGGCAGCGTGTGAGCACGACTTTCTACGAACCTGGCGCAAGGTCATGGTCCTCGGCGGATACAAGGCCATGCTGCCGTTAGTGCGAAGGGGCTGGCCACAGACAGCCGAGGAATTCTGCTCTACCCACGACGGCAAAAGGGAAGGAAAGGGTGAGGGAAAGGGCACGGGGGAAATCTGCACCGCCGCAAGGCAAGTCTCGCAGGCACAGCTGCGCCCCATCCTGCGACACCTCGCCTGGCAGGCCGACGGCCGCCAAATCCTGCACCCCGGTCCCGAAACATCCGAGCAGGGAAGCCGCCGGACTCACGGACCACACAGTCTTTCGGCAGAGCGCCACATCGACGAATGGCCTGGAATTGCGCTTTCCAGGGCTGGAAAAGCGGTGCAGCCGACTACTCCAACAAGGGCTCATCGAGATCACCACCATAGGTTACAGCCAAGACGACGAAGCGGACCTGGTCATAATCGGAACCACCCGGGCCAACAGCAGCTGCACCTGGGGGTTAATCGAAGACACACATCGGCTCAACGTCGCCTACACCCGGTAGTGGGCAACGGCAAGATGTTTAGCTCAGCCACCAAATCAGAGCTCAACGTACTCGAGAGGTGGGGGCTCGACTCGGGCATCTGGGTTCAGTTTGCTGGTGCCGACCAGGATGGCACCCGTCAACGCCTGCTCGAGGACCAGGACTTCGGGCCCCGCTCGCTTTCTGGCGATACCGTCCGAGATGAGACCACTCTGGACTACAAAACCAAGCTTGCAATTGAAGCTGAGCACAGGCGCAGAGAGAAGAGGATGGCCAAGGTCGGGGACCAACAGCAGCTCAGCTCCTCTACCCTGGTCGACTCCCCGCTACCAGAGGGCCATAACTGGAACCACTTGGCGGAGGACCTATGTGCCGCAGGACCTGGCGTAGCACTGCAGGCAGCTACTCAGCCACGACGGTTTCCTATACGACCTGGAGCTTGGAATGGACCCAACCAACTACATGTACACGGCCACCTGGGCAGCCCTAATACGCCTGGCCGGCCTGCAACCAACCGATGACGAGGCGGAACATGTGCTCGAGGAACAGCTTCCACCAGAGCCCGTACGACCAGGTACATCGCGCAGCTGGCGACGCAGGAAGAACCCTGTCCCACCTGCCACCCCACGGCAGCCGCAGGTCTGCTGGGGCCGCATCACCTGCCGATGTCAGCGTCACCCAGGGCAGCCGTCAGCGGAGCATCTCAGGGCCATGCTGGGCAAGGACGTGCTGGAACGGCACAATCGCCAGATGGACCTGTACGGCATGGACAGAAAACCACTCAGCAGCTCCTTCTGGGTCACCAACCTCCTCACCACCGTGCTTCCTATGGCGTACCCGTACAGCAAACCTGGCCCCACAGGAGACGCGAGGGAGGCCGTGCTAGCCTTCTGCGATCCCTGAAACAAGGCGCGCCTCCCCATACAGGACATATTCGGCACGAATCACGGTATGGACGTGAAGGACTTCCGCGCCATCCATGCCCACGTCGAAGCTTTGCTCAGGGCCGTCGGCCGCCTCGTGGTATGGTAGTCTCCCATCATCACCCGGCGGCCAAGAGCAGCAGCTGCCCATCCAACTGCAAGGACATGGACAGGTGCGACTTTCCGCTCAAGGCCTCCCTGCTCGTCTTGGACCAGCTGGTAGTCCCAGCCAACATGGTGGCCCTCCAAGGGGAAGACTGCGCCATCTGCACCCTCTCGGTGGAGTCAACAGGTTCCGAAGTGGGATTGCTGGACAGCGGCAGCCTGAGACCTTCAGCCGTGGAATACGGTGGGAGGTGGCAGATCCAGCTCGGGACGGGACCTCCTGGCGAGCCCACCTCAAGCACCTATCCCTGGGGTCGCCCTGGATCCCCAAGCGCTGCACGACAACGACGCCAAGTTCGAGCCCGACAACCTGGTGCGACGAGTACCGCATAAGCTTTGGCCCAGATGGAGGTACCTGGGTCAACATTGAAGTCCGCCAGCTCCTCGCTACCGATCGGAAAGCTGCCTACCAGCGGGGAGTGTGCTGCCGCTGGTGATGCGAGTGCTGCTGGAGAGGTGAGCTCAGGACCCAGGGGCAGGCTATCCCGGATGAAGCGAAGCTCCCCACTTTCCTGCGCACCCTGGACGACCAAGAGAGGCTGAGCGGCGATCAGCGTACCCGCAGGCCGCTCCCACAAGGATGCCAGGTGGTCAAGCCGACACTCCACATTGCTGACCGACCTGCCCCTGGCGCAAATCCGCCGATCCAGCGTGTGAGTTTGAAAAAGCCTCCTCGGCTACAGCCTACAGCCTACAGCCTGAGCTTCAGCTCTGCTGGGGGGGGGAGGGCGGGGGAGCTCTGCCGGGGAAGGGGGGAGGGGGGGTGGGGGGGGCACGAGTTGTGCTCCGTTTTCTGGGGAGGCTCCTAGGGCTTGTCGCGGCTACCCGCGTGTCTCTGGGGAGGGCATTTTTTAACACCCCTCCCGAGGATCGTGGCCTCCGAGGGTGTCCCGAACTCGAGTACCCCCCCTCCCGCCCCAACAAGCTCCCAAGAGGCCCCCAAGAGGGCCCAAGAAGCTCCCAAGAGGCTCCCAAAAAGCTCCAAGAGGCCCCAACGAGTCCCCCAAGAGGCCCCAAAGTGGCCCCAAGAAGCCCCGCAACTGCCCAAGAGGTTCGGAGGGGCCTCAAAACTGCCTCCCAGAGGCCTCAGAACAAGGCAAAGCATGAGCGTAGATGAATGGAGGAGTGGATTGCAACTCGAACCCCACGGCGGAGTCCGCACGTCTACTAGGACCCACGCTCACGTTCGATGGAAGCCTTCGAGCGGAGCTCCGAGGGCGAATTAGGGAGACAAAGGCCAGATGGAGATCGCTTGGCGAGCCTTGGACAGAGCCGATACCACTGCGCATGCGAAGGCTATCGCTTATCGCATATGTGCAAGGAGCAGGGCTGTCGGGACTGACAGGAGTTGCCTTGCCACGCAGCTTCAAAGACAAGCTTGACGTGGTGTTCATCAGGTTTTGGGGAGTGCTCAGCAGCCGTGACACGACGGGGGAGGTCGAGGGGGAAAAAGAGGAGCGAGACGCACGTACAGGTACTAGCATATCACAACGTCTCACGTGCCGCGGTCGACCTGCGGATCCAGAAGATTAGGTGGTACCAGAAGTCCAGGGACCCCAGGCAGCACTCTCAGGTCTTGGCAGGTATCTTCGGCAGCACCCAGATGGACCTCAAAGTAGATAGGCCGCGTCTGGGACCAGCAGGAGAACTTAATGGGTTTAGTACCCCTGTGGGCCCGCCAGTTTCAGAACGCCTTACAGAGCTTCGCGAAGATCGACCCAGAGTCGCAGTTTGCTCAAGCGTGGAAAACTAGGGACGGTATGCTCGATTGTTTCAAGAAGGAGGGATATCGTAAGGCGTTTTACAAGGAAAGACCAAAAACACATTAGGCACGTGTTCAACAGACACTGCGAGGAAGAAGAGAAGGAGGAGGCCTACGAGGGAACGAGTACGGTTGCACGCACGAAACACCACAAAGGGAAGCATGCGGTAGTGTGTTCTCAACGATGGAGGCTCTGACGGCCCACTTGAACAAGACACATAAGATGAGAGAGTTGTACTCGATGGTCACGACTACCAACGTGTGCCCATGGTTCAGGAAGATATTCACATCACAAACCAGTTGTGTACGTCACGTTTGGACAGTGTCTCGATCGAGTCCGATGCGTTGCCCTGTTTCGTTCGAGATCCCGCCGTTAGCGGCATCTACATACACGTGTGCACTTTGCAAATACGGTACTTCAGAGCTTTCTCAGCACCTCGATCACGTCAAGCAGCACGCAGCTGAACCCACCAGAAGTCGACGTCGTCCTTGTTGATCGGCCCCCCGCCAACGCAAGGAGCAGCAGGAGCACAACCAGCAGGATGGCAGCAAATAGGTGGACGCCAGCTCAAACGCCAGCGCGGCAAGGGGGCTGTGGCTGGCTCAGACGACGATGTGGATGTGACGAAATAGGAGAGCGTCTTCACACTCCATAAGCTCACAATCAACAACGCGCAGGTGCTGCGAATCTTGATGGGAGCGCTGTGGGACTGTCTCATACTGATGCTGGTGCATCCTGTGGTGTCGGACGGGATGCGCATGGGACAGGAGAACCATCGGCTGTGCACAGAAAAAGGCAAGAAAGATCTCGGCCCACCGCACCTGTACATCATCGGGTATAGTATTCCCACGCTCGCGAAGATGCAGGGCTTGCCAGACGATACGAGGAAAATCCTAGAGCAGTTCGCCAAGTTGATGGCAGTGATGGGCAGAAAGGAGATGAACGAGTTGGCGAGATACTTTCGCGTGAAGAGAACGTACAACGAGAACAACCAGAAGGCGGACCAAGCAAGGCTCCACCTCATGCTCAGCCCGATCGCCATCAGCACATCCACTCGCCCAAGGTTGCTGCAGCGCTACAAGGGAACAACAACGAGGTTCATCAGAGGGTGGCGATCGCGGAGCTACGGTAAGAGATCATCAATGCGCTCGTGGCCACAGGCGGAGTCGTGAAGATCGGGAGCCCACTCCCAGGGGCGCTCGAGAGGGCGGTTCAGGCGTCGGTGCAGGAGCAATCGATCTAGCTGGACTCGGGCGAATGGCGGCCGCAGGCAGCGAGAGAACCATGTTTTTAACTTCGAAACTCCAAGCGGCGACGAGCATATTGATACTCATTCAGATACTTTGAGAGGGGAACGACATGCCCTGATCACGTACAGCACAATTCCAAAATATTTGATTAGCACTGATATCGGTGAGCCAAACGTCAAGCCGGAAGGAAATTCAAAGAGGCGTTTCCAGGCCTTGCGGTCCTGTAACGACAAGGTCATTTTCGCTGAGGCTTACGCGATATCTGCCTGAGCTTTCCCAGGCCCAGGAGTTCCCTTGGACCAGGCCAGGGGCCTAGTGTAGCACCACAGCCCAGCCTTGCTGCATGGGCCAGTGTTTCTGATTGGGTTGCCTCGAACCTGACAGATCTCGGTGTCACTTGAGTACAGATCAGTAAGATCTGTTCCAAGCCTTTCCGCTGCCTGTTGCCGCTCACTGTTCAGATGAGGTGGGGAGTGGGGGCGGAGTGGGGACTGGGGGGGGTAACTTAAGCAGCACGGAGGCGCACGCCAAGCGAACTTCAGCGCGGACTGAAATGGCTGAAGCACTGTTTTTTTGTCGGGGCCCCGAGTCCCCTGGGGGCCTCCCCACGCACCCGTCGGCCCCAAGGTTGAGGTGATGGGCCCAAGTGCTCTAAGCCTCAGCTTTGTGGAAGCTGAACGAAGTGCGGTGCGCCTCCGTGCTGACGCGGGCTTTGAAGGTCCAGGATGGGCTACCAGGTCCCGCAGGTTTGCCCCAGTAGCGCATTGATCACACCGGCAGCATTTGTCGCGGCTAGAACTCTCACCCAGCAGTGGTGAGCCAGACAGCGGAGGACTACAGCTGCCCCGGTCTCGCTTGCTTCCTCATCCTTCTCCTCCTCCTCCTTCTTCTCCTCCTCCGATTCGTTCCTTCTCGTGCTCGTCCTCATCCATCCATCCCTCCTCGTCCTCGCGCTTGTCTCCTACTCGTTGGCCTCCTGCTCCCAACGCTGTCATCCCCGTCATCCACGCTGTTATCCTCGTCATTCGCCGCCCTGTCGTCGCCATCATTCTTTCGTTTTCTCCACCTACGAGATGGACAAGATCGGCGCTTCCCGTTTTTGTCCGAAGGTTTACCCCAGGCACATGGATATCTTCAGGCCCTCGGGGTCCCGAATATATGCACCTCCGCAGCCTTCCGAGGTCCAGGAAGATGGGCTCTCCAGGAGACGGGTGTGTATAGTCCCAACCTCTGAGCAACTGCCTCCTCCTCCCTCCACCTCCATCCGCGCTGAGTTGGCTTCGCAACTGCTTCCCTTCCCAACACAATCGGCATCGACGTCCTGAGTTTCGCGGTGGTAGTAGAACTTCCGGCCACTCGAGTGCGGGACGACGTACCACTTGGTCATATACTCGTTCGCCTAGCCAGCTCAGTCGCTCAAGCGGGGCGCGCCGATTCGAAATTGCAAAAATATCGCGGGTCGCTGGCGCAGCAGCTGCGGAACGTCCCGCGAGGAAGCGAACGGACACAAAATTTAAGCGATGGAATGCACCTACATACCACTTCACTGCCTCTCTCCCTCACTCCGTCCAACATTTCCTTCTCCCAATCACTTTCCTGCATAATTCCTGAATTACCGAGATCCCCATTGGGCCCTAGAAGAACTCAGAAGCTCAACGGAAGCCGCCAGAGGCGGAAGTGTCTCGCGCGCTCGCAGGACATGTACTGCGCAGCTCATGTACACTGGCATCTAGTCAGGAGGTAGCCTATACGTGAGGGTGCTCTTGAGTGTACAGAGCAAGATCTAGGTGTGCATTGCATGTGGTCCGTCTCTCCAGCACTCACTTTTAGGTCGGCGGCGCAAGGTAACCTCAAGCGCGGTTAGTCGAACGCGCCGTGATGAAAGGATCCAGCCTCGGCCAAGCAGGTCGGTAGTGGTGGTGGGAAGAAAGAGGCATTTCGCCGCACGCACACGCACACGCACGGAAAAGAATCAACAGGGAGAAGCGAGCAGGAGAGAGCACGACCGTCCGACAGTCGACACACATTACCAGAGCGAAGCACGGACGACAGGAGCACAGAAACGCGGATGACAGGAGCACAGGATCAGAGGTGGTGCAGACACCGAAAAGGTGGTCTACCATATTAAAGCCTCACTCCCCAGAGCGGGACCATGAGTGGCCATGAATCCTACCAAACAGAGGGTGACGCTCGAGCGCACGTGAAGCGCATCGAGGCATAGTACGATGTAGTGAAACATGTGCGAGAACGAAAAAAAAGAGAGGAGGAGGGAGCGGAGGGAGGAAAGAGAGAGGAGAGGGTCCACCTCGCCGAGCCTTGGCTCGAGCACGCGCCGTCCAACTGGCCTGGGCAAACGGCCAGAGATTCGAACGAGGAGAAGAGAGAGGAAGAGGAGCGAGGGGAAGAAGAGGGGAGGAAGGACTGGGCGCAATCACTCGGAGGGCGAACCTCGGCAATCGCGCGGACGGGACGGCGCCAGCGTTCTGGCGCGGTAGTCGGCCACGGCTACATGCAGCAAGGCAAAGGCAGAAGCTGCACTACGTGTGTGAACGGGTTATGCAGTCTTTGCACGTGTCCCTTCCGCTCAAATCTAGACAAGTCAAAGACACGGGAAATCTAGACAAGTCAAAGACACGGGAAGAGAACGGAGACCGCAGAATGCTTTCGTCCACGGGGTCTGAAGGCCGCGCTGCTCACGCGGCCCCAGGGCCCCAGAGAGACCCCCACTTGGCCCCCTCCGCCCCCTTTCCGCCTCCTCGCCCATTGCTCGTCATCTCGTCTGACACTGGCGGCCCACTCCCGTCAGCCTGTGCTGCCGGGCCACACGGGCGGGGAAAGGATGGAGGCAGGAGCAAGCACACGAAAGCGAACGCGCGGGCCTACCGAGACCCCTGCGGGCCGTTGAGAGGCCCCGTCTGCCGGTGGCCGCGCTCGGGGTCGTCCCAGGCGCGCTCCCCACACGGAGGGGGGGCAGGCGGCGTTACGCAGCGAGGGGCATCTCAGATGCGAAGGGCACGCGGCACGCACTGCCACGAGGCGGGCACGCCAGTGTGAGAGCTCTGGGAGCGCCGAGGGGGAACGACATGGGGGGGGACTTGAGTGGGGGGGGGGAGGAAAACGTCGAGCTTGAATCGGCGGTACATCGCCGGTAGCTCGGCGATAGGCCCCCGATAGAGAGACCGCACGTTCCTGGGCGAGTTGGGCGATCAGGACCCCATCGGCGATGAATGGGCGATTCGGGGTCGATGGTTCCCCTACTGAGTCAGTCCCCCCTTGTCGTTGCTCCTGAAGAGCACTGTCTGACAGCGCTTCTGGGCAACACAGACTGCAAAAAAGAGCGACGAAAAACAGGCTGAGTTGGAATCCGGGCCTCGCCCATCCAGATGCCCCGCTTCGCAGCGATCCACTCGGCACGGTTTTCCTCGCAAGGCGGTCGCGAAGGCCATGAATTGGAGCAGGGTAGAACGAGCCTCGCGCTGTCTGCAAGATGTTCCCATGAAGGCCCATGAGGCTACGAATAATCCCCCAAGAAGCCTCCTCCTCCTCCTCTTCCTCCTCCTCCTCCTGCTGCCGCTCCTTCCCCATTTCCTCCATTAAGTGCTACCCTAAGCGTCATGAGGCCCCTAGATGCCATAAATAATCCCCCAAGAGGCCTCATCATCGCCATCATCCTGCTGCTGCTGCTGCTGCTTCTGCTGCTCCTTCCCCACGTCCTCCCCCAAGTGTTCCCCAAAGAGTCTCCGCAACGGCTGAGGGAACACATGGTCCCATAGCTTGACCAAACTATAGCCAAACGTTTGACCACCTCGGCGTTTACGGAAAGGCAGGGGGCGGCGGTGACTCGACGTAGACGTCTTCGAAGTGTGTAAAGAGACACCCATCAGGCAACAATACCATGACCACCCGGCCCCCTGCAGCATAAAGCCTGCCAGGAGGTCGTTGCTGTGAGTGCCAATTGCGCAACGAAGCCCCCGACTCCAAAATCGTGCCCCAAATTTAAGAATGAAGATACTGTCATGGCAATTCCACAAGAAAGACACTGTCATGGCCGACTGCAGATTGCGTAGAAACAAGCCTGAACCATTTTGCCACGCTGGCGTTGAGATCGCGAGAACTAAACAATGGAAAACGATCGGATCAAACTGGTCGACCGAAAAGAGACCGTTCGGATTGAAATGAATGCCACAATACGGGTTGGGGGGGACCATTTCCTTCTACCTCCCCATCCCATCTCCCCTCCTAATCCTCCACATCCCCTTTCCCCCTCACCCGGAGCGAGCGCCGTTGCCGACTAATGTCAGGCAGCAAGCGACTGTTGGCAGATTAGCGGGAGCTTCGTAGAGCCAACCGAACGAAGGGGCGGACGAGATTAAGCTCGCTCGCCCCCAAGCGATGCGCAAGGCGGGCTACGCTGTCCTCCTCTGCGTGTAGCACTCATGAGACACGCTCACTCCCTCCCTTTTTCCTGCTTTTCTCTCTCTCTGTCTCCGAACGTACGTGAGCCCAGGAAGGCGCCACAAGTTTTTGAAGTAAATAATTTGGGCCCAAGAGCCCTCTGCGTAAATCGTCCCCTGGGGGCAACACTGCGAGATTCTGTGCTGAGATTACTCTCTGGGCCTCGAATGGTCGGAGGGGCGAGACAATTTAAACCAATATGCGGGCGCCCCTGGACCTCCGCGTGGAGATAGCCCTCGGGGACGTCCCCAGCGGACCCCTCCAACCGAAATCGCCCTCTCGGTCACTCCAGACAGGGGTCTGAAGAGCGCGGTGGGCTCAAGATCGATCTGCAGGGAAGACATGGACCTCCCCGCAGAAAGCGGCCTCTGGGCCCGCCAGGTCGGGATTCTGTCAGAGGGGGGAGTCGCCCGCAAGCTTGATATCAAAAGCTGGACCCTCTGGGATACTGCGTGGGGAGGCGCCAGGCGGGCACTGCGTTTCTGGCGGCGGCTCCCCAGCGTGGAAACGAGAGCCCGGCCTTAAGGCATCCTGACGCGACCAGCGTGCAAAAATCGGGGCGCACGACCAGTCGCGCAGCGAGGCGCCATGACAATCGCGGAGCGAGAACCCGATCATCCGTCTGCGTAGCGGGACCCCGCCAGCTCAGGAGACACAAAGAAGCAGTTGCTTGGCGCCTCGCGCCGACCCCCGCGCGAAAGTCGCGCTCAGCGGCCCGATCCCAGCCGATGCGACGCAGCTGCGCCGCCGCGTATGACGCAACGCGGGCGACATACGAACAGTCGTGCAGCGAGGCGCCATGACAGTCGCGCAGCGCTCGCCTTCGCAAGCGCGCGCCCGGTCGCCGAGCGAGACCACCGCGCGAAGGTCGCACAACGAATCCACAGCCGATGCGACGCAGCCGCGCCAACGCACATTGCGCCACGCGCGCGACACCTGAGCAGTCGCGCAGCGAAGCGCCACTTTGCTCGCGAAGCGTCCGCGCGCGCGAGCGCGTGCCCAGTCGCGCAGCGAGGCGCCACTCCCTTCGCGGAGCGAGACCCCCTCTCGAAGATCACGCAGCGAGACTCCCTCCGATGCGACGCAGTTGCGCCACCGCGCGTGGCGCGAGGCGCGCGACACCTGATCAGCCGAGCAGCGAGGCGCAATATCCAGGTCGCGGAGCGGACCCCGACACCCCCAATCGCGCAGCGATACCCCCAGCGGATGCGACGCAGGGCGACCTTCCCCCTTCGAAGGAGGCCGCGCGGGGGTAGAGAGGCGAGGAGGTAGCTTCCTATCGGGCGCAACTGGAAAGGTGCGGGAGGGCTGGGACGCTGGCAACGCGAGCGCACACAGGAGCAGCCCGACCCCCCACAATCCTGATGGGGGGGGCGTGCGCGCTCTTGGCCAGTCTCCCTTACACTCCACTCCCCTTCCCCTTTCGCCCTCCCCCATCCCCCTAGACACCCTCCAGGGTTCGATCCTGATCGATGTCGAACGGCCCGAGGGCCCGGAACAGGCCCCTGGAGTCCGAAATCGAAGAGACGCGTCTGGCTCGATGCTTCGATTGCCAATTCTCTACATCTAAATACTATGAACCACACACAATGAAAAAAACAAAAAAAAAAAAAAAAAAAAAAAAAAAAAAAAAAAAAAAAAAAAAACTATCCAGATGGGTGGCATTCTGGGCCCCATGCCAGTTCCTATGTTGCGCCGATGTGTTCCCATATGGGAGACAACGCCGACACATTCATGGCGAAAGCTACAGAAACATCGATCACCAAGAGATGATCAGCCTGCGGATGTTTAGCATCCAAGCAGCAACTCGACATGAGACAAGGAAACTCTTGGAACGAAGCGCCAGAATCTTCTGAACGATGCCCCCGCCCACGCCAGACTTGCGACGACGCCGCACGCTCCTCGGGCATCGAGAGCACCCTACGGCAGATGTCCGCCAGCTCCTCACGTCGGGCCGAAATGCGTCTCTCCATCCCGCTCTTCAAAGTCGATCCCCGCGTCATCACATCCTATATCCTCCTCCTCCCCCTCATCCTGTTCCTCCTTCCCCTCATCATCATCGTCATCATCATCATCATCATCATCATCATCGGCATCATCATCGTCATCATCGTCATCATTAGCATCATCCTCATCATCAGCAGCAGCATCATCATCACCACCATCAACACCATGATTATCATCAGCATCATCATCAACAGAAAACAACAACAACAACAACAACAACAACAACAACAACAACAACAACAACAACAACAACAACAACAATCATTTTACCCGAACGCTCAGTGTTCTCACCAGTGCCAGGGTTTTCATACGACGCCCGCCAATACCCCCACTTTGTGGGGGGGCCGGTTCAAGCTCTACCAAATTTCCAAACGACTCTTCGCCACCACCCACACCCAGCTTCCCGCCCTATGACGTTCGGACACTTCACTTCGTGGCATGCGGACGACCGTGGCTACTACACTGGCGCATGGTTTCAATGACTTCTTGTGGTAACATCTTGTGGAAACTAGCTTAGTATACGACGACGACGATTTGAAGGGCCTACGGTGCGAAAAATGATTTTATGTTGCGCGGTGCTAAAATTCCTACGAAACCCAATGGTTTTTGAAGATTTCGGCGTGCGCACGGAAAGAAAAAACGAATGTGTCCCGCATGGTATTATTTGACAGGGATGATGGCCCTGGCAGGTGCGCAACCGTTGTTGGAGAAGTTCGAAGCACGTGAAGAAGTTGATCGCAAAAGCCCGTTTGACAGAAATGTTTAAAAAAGTTGGGTTTCCTGCAAATCCGCAAGAGCGCGCGGGATGAAATTGTGACACTTTTTTTTTAAAAAAACCATTGGTTTTTTGATGTTTTTATGTTGAAATCGTTACGAACACTAAGGTTTTGGAAGGATTTCGTCTTGCGCGCGCGAATGTCCACTTTACCTTATTTTTTGCAAGGGATTCTTGAAGTTTGGTTATTTTAGAACAAGAAATTTCATTTTATAGTGTTTTTTGCAAGGGACAGCGGGGGGGAACAAAACAACCGGATCTTGATGACATCGTATTACCTGAGGCTTCCTCACGAAAATGATGAAAATGTAGCTGCGGCCTAGGCGCGGCGAGGGGGTCGCGCACCAGGGGTCCCAACAATAATTATTCTTTAGAATAAATAATGTTCAACAACAGCAGCAAAGACGACGACAACAAAAAAACAACGACAACAACAAAAAATGCAGCATCAGCATCAGCATCATCAACAACAATAACGACGACGACGACGACGACGACGCAAACAACAACGAGGACAACAACAACAACAATTGCAGCATCAGCATCAGCATCATCATCAGCAGCATCATCATCACTATCACCATCAGCATCGTCAGCATCAGCATCATCTGCAGCAGCAGTATCAGCATCGACATCAGAATCAGCATCAGCATCAGCATCCTCGTCATCATCAGCAGCATGATCAATACATATCAATCATCAGAGTCATCTTATCATCAGCATCAGCATCAGCATCAGCATCATCAACAACAAGGTTGAGAACTACAGCAATTGCAGCATCAGCATCAGCATCTGTATCAGCATCAGCATCATCATCACCATCATCATCAGCAGCAGCATCAACATCAGCATCAGCATCAGCATTATCATCATCATCAGCAGCATCACAAATCATCATCAATCATCAGCATCAGAGTCATCTTTACCACCAGCATCAGCATCATCCTCAGCAGCATCATCATCAGAATCATCATCAGCACCAATATCACCATCACCATCACCATCATCATCACCATCATCACCATCATCATCATCATCATCATCATCATCATCATCATCATCATCATCATCACCATCGTCCCCCTTCTAGTCGCGGCGTCGGGTGGGCCAAGCCTCTTCCCGTCCCTGCCAGTGCGGGTGCGGCGCAGGACTGGACGCCAGCAGTGGCACGCAAGGGTAGGCACCGGCAGGAAGGTCCGCCAGCCCCGCTGCGCGAAGCTGGGGGGCGGGGGACTTACACAAGATGACGCGTTCAGTTGTGCCGAGTCAGAGCACTGGGGAGGAGCACTTGGTGGCTTTCTGAATGTCTGCTGGGCCAACACATGAACAAACAGCTGTCCTGTGCGGCAATGGGAAACTTTAGACGCACCACTCGAACATAAGGGGATTGAGCAAGACGACGGGAAAACATTCACGGGGAATGTCAACTGATTCGGCCGCGGCACATTGGATTCGCCATGCGATGGAGCTTGGATGAACCTGCTCTCTTGGTGCTGTCTGCGGCGGTAGCGTGATCGGCAGCACCTCGCTACTGAAGATTGGTAGCAGAGCGAAGGCTCACAAGTGTGGAAAAGCATGTTGTAAAACGGAGTGGGAAAGAGTGGATTGACGAGACGACTGGTTTTGGCTGCCGTCGCTGCTGCCTGTCATCGATTGCTAGCGGCAAATTGCTTTCACTCAGTCGCAACTACTGCCAAATAATGTCGGCTGGTTGCCGATTGCTGGAGTCGGAAGGAGTCGGTTGGTAGGGTCGGCTGGGACATGTTGGAGTACGCTAGTGTTCACGGTTGGTAACTGGAATCGGTTGAAGTCGACGGTCGTCTGTCGGGACTATTTGGTTGGAGGCTGAATCGCTTCCATTCTGCTCAGAAGGCTGAATACGAATTACTGCTGCGGTGAGTCGTTGTTAAGATCATCGCAGGTGCGCGTTGAAGCCGTCGACCCCACTGTACTGTCATCGGCTGTAAGTGCGTTTGTGACACGTGCCGCGCTTACGCCGCAACTCTGTCAGTGTGGATTGCGGCAGGTTACGAATTACACTGCGGTCGAAGTCTTGGTTACGCAGACTCCTCTGAGAAGAGCCATCAATCGCGGCCTTCGTGTTCGACCAGAAACATGATCGTGCCGTTCCGTTTTCAAAACAACCGCAAGTCGGCGCCATGCCTGGGAGCGGGCCACTGAGCATCCAGGAGGGCCCAAGAGACCCACGAGGCCCTCAGGAGCCTCCAAGCGGGAGACCGTTGGACACTCCTATCCATCTGCGATAATCCTGCCGCCCCTTTCCCCGCTCCCTCCTTCATTCCTCATTCGGATATCCTGATCTCTACTCCCCAGTATTATGTACTCCTATTACGCCACCTAGCCCGCGGATAGCAACCCCATCCGGGACGTTCCATCCTAACCATCAAAAGCCAATGTCAGTTCGAGGTGGTTCGTCTCAACATGAATAGTTTGGCGTCGACGTTGCAAAAAAAGTGGCAGGAGTGGGACGGGAGGGAGGTACTCGCACGAGAAAAACTAAATGTCGATCTCGCCTTGACGCCGCGCTCATTTTAAAGGGTCCCGCCTGAGCGCAGCGCCCATGTTTCGCTCGCCAATTCGTAGATCACTCGTCAAGTCGTTGGGGCGGGGCCACGCACGAGCGTGGCGACTTGTCGCCCTCGCATAAGCTCCGCGCAGACTTCGCCTGGAAGTGGCGTTCCCGCGTGGACGCGGCGAATGTTTCGCTTGCCGAATCGCATGAAATCGGCACAAGCAGCGGGAGCGCGCGAGAGCGGGCGAAATGCTGTCCTCGCCCAAGTGCCGCGAAGGTAGTGTTCAAGCTGCAGTGCTGTTTCGGCGCGGCGCGTGCTTCCTTTCAGCCGCGCTCATCCTAGACATGGCCGCCCGAGGGAGGGCTCAATGGTGCTCTCGCCGCACCGCGCATGGATTTTCTGACTCGTTGCTCCCGCCCGTGGGCGGCTCGTGATTTCCCTTCGCCAAGTCGTCCGAAGCGGGACCGCGCCCGAGCGCCTGCCGCTCGTTGGGTGGGAACGCGTGCCAGCCCCAAAATCAAATTGTGCCAGCGTTGGTTCTTCTGTTGTGTCAGGGAGGGTTGGTGGAAACGGGCGGGACCCGCTGGCTCGATGCAACTGGCCAGCTTGCGACCTATTCCTGCCCCCCTCTTGCGATGCCCCCTCTCCATCCTTACTACATTACATCCTCCACACTCGATTCCTCTTACTACTGACAAACCTTATCACCACTATTAGTATAACTCTGATCCACATGCTAAGTCGGGTTATTGCTGTCTCTGGACACCCCGCGCAAACTTCTCTTGGCACCCCCTTCTGCTCCGCATCACCATTACACCATCACCAGCATCACCAGCATCATCAGCATCATCAGCATCATCAGCATCAGTATCCGCATCAGCATCGGCATCAGTATCAGCATCAGCATCATCATCAGATCATCAGCATCATCAACAGCATCAACATCATCAACATCATCAACATCATCATCACAATCATCATCGTCATCAGCATCATCATCGTAAAAGTCGTAATCAGCAGCAGCAGCATCAGCATCAGCATCATCGTCATTAGCAACATCGCCAGCATCATTAATCATAATCACCATCATCATCATCATCATCATCATCATCATCATCATCATCATCATCACCATCATCATCATCATCATCATCATCATCATCATCATCATCATCATCATCATCATCATCATCATCATCAGCACGTACTCACACATACATTAACACTTTCACTCACACTCACACACTCACATGCCACCTTGTGGAAATCTCGCACGGGAGTTTCGACTGTAACGGTTTTCAAGGAACTCTCAGGCGGGAGCCTTCTGGGGCCGCCAGATTATGTTGGCAATCCGGGCGGGTCAGCCAAATCCAGTGACTGTCGTCACTTTGGGTTCCTGAGGCGTGGATCAGGAGGAGGAATCTCGTGCCAGAGCCTCGTCTGCGAGTGAATTGTGAGGAATTCTCAGATCTCGGAATTCCTGAGGCGTGGATGTGGAGGAAATCTCGAGCGGGAGCCTCGTCTGTGAGCGAATTATGAGGAAGTCCCAGGCGGGAGCCCGCTGCCTAAGGGGCCGCCAGATCATGTTACTAATTCGAGCGGGTCACCCAGATCCTGTAGCAGTGATCACTCTGAGGTTCCTGGAGCGTGGATCTGGAGGAAGTCTCGAGCAGGAGCCTCGTGTGCAAATGACTCGTGAAGAAGTCTCAGGCGAAGTCCCCTCCCTATGGCGCCGCCAGATCATCTTAGCAATCCGGGCCAACCCTCAAAATCCAAGAGTTGTCGTCACTTTTGGGCGAGAGCCCAAGTCTCAGGCAGAAGCCCCTTCCCTATAGGGCTGCCACATCATCTTAGTAGTCCGAGCGGGCCATCACAATCCTCGTCGTCATTTGGGGGATCCTGAGGCCGTGTCCTACCGTAGGGAATCTGGATGCTGATGCACAGTTTCCAAGAGTCCCTGATCTACCAGGAGGTCGCCGAGCTGCTGCTACAGTGCGCCGACGGCACTCACGACTCGACGACGACGGTCAGGCCGAGGCGCGGGCGCGGAGCTTGCACAAATTCAGCGCAAACAAGCAGGAGGTCACGTGGCAGAATCCCAGACCGCACGCCGTGCGCCGCTCTGGACGTGGCCCCATAGGGAGCTCCAGCGAAGGTCCCAGTGGTACCGCCCGCATGCGTCAACCCCACCCAGTACAGCGCTTCGTGGCCCCATAGGCAGCTCAACCGAAGGCCCCAGTGCTACTGCCCGCATGCG
Organism: Prorocentrum cordatum; assembly: GCA_963575745.1. Taxonomy (NCBI): domain Eukaryota; class Dinophyceae; order Prorocentrales; family Prorocentraceae; genus Prorocentrum; species Prorocentrum cordatum. The sequence continues at coordinate 118,533 of CAUYUJ010016373.1, read as the reverse complement.
TCACCTCCACCCAGTACAGCGTTTCGTGGCCCCATGGGGAGCTCCACCGAAGGTCCCAGCGCTACCGCCCGCATGCGTCACCCCCACCTAATACAGCGCTTCGTGGCCCCATAGGGAGCTCCACAGGCGGCGCTAGTCGCACCGTCCGCATGCGTTGCCCCCACCCAGGACAGCGTTACGAGGCCCCATAGGGAGCTCCACCGAAGGCCCCAGTGGCACTTTCCGTATGCGTCAACCCCACCCAAAATAACGTTTCGTGGCCCCATGGGGAGCTCCACCGAAGGCCCCAGTGGCTCCGTCCGCACGCGTTCCCCCAACCCAGCACAACGGTTCGCGGCCCTATAAGGAACTCCACCGAAGAATCCAATGGAACCGTCCGCATGCGTCTCCCCCACCCGGTACAGCGTTTCGTGGCCCATAGGGAGCTCCACCGAAGACGATACCCACAACTGCGGTACTCACAACTGCATACGGTTGGGTCCCTCGCCAGGCTAATCGGCCCAGCGCGCCGGCCACCGGGAAGGCTTGCCTGGAGGTGGTTGCCAACGAATTTTCGAGATGGCTCCAAGATGGCCCAAGATGGCCTCCAAGACGGACAAGATGGCCCTCAAGTTCGCCCCAGATGGTCCAAGATGGCCTCCAAGATGGCCCAAGAGCGTCCAAGATGCCTCCGAGTTTGCCCAAGAAGCCTCCAAGACGGCCCAAGATGGCTTCAAGATGACGGAACAAGACGGCCCAAGAGGCTCCCTAGGAGGGCCTCCAGAAAGGCCCGAAGAGGCCAAGATCATTGATTTCCCTGAGGTTCTTGAAGGATTTTAGCATTTGCTCCTTTTCGGCCTTCCGACAGCCCGAGACGGCCCAAGAGCCCCAAAAGATGGCCCCAAGATCGCCCAAGAGGCCTCCAGGATGGCCCCAGAACGGCCCAAGAGGCCCCCAAGACGGCCCCAAGAGGGCCCCAAGACAGCTCAAGAGGCATCCAAGACGCCCAAGATGGTCTCCAATACGGCCCAAGATGCCTCCTCCTCCTCCTCCTCCTCCTCCTCCTCCTCCTCAATCTTCCCCGCCATCCTCCCCCAAGTGTTCCCCGAAGGGTTTCCACAACGGCTGGGGGAACACATGGTCCGATAACTTGGCAGAGCTATTGCCACAACGCTCGGCCACATGGGCGATTCCAGAGGCAGGGGGCGGCGGTGATTCGCCGTAGGCGTCTTCGATGAAAAAAATCAGACGCGTTTACTGTCACACGAAGCAGATTTGCGGCCTGGAAACCTCTTCGGGGCAGATTGGGGACATTCGGCGGTGGACAAACCTCCCTTTAGTAAACCTCCCCTTAATGAAAACGGCCTGGGACCCAAACCAACGGACCTGGACCCGCAAAAACGACGGCCGCGACGCCCTATCGCGAACCGAAAACGGCCAATTCCTCAATCGACGTGTCAGGGTAGGAGGTCGATCCACCTCCGAGACATATACGGGCCCATCGATGGCAGATGGAATTGTCTTTGGTGCCTCTTGAGGCGTCTTGGGAACGAGTTCGATGCCTCTCGGGAGCTCCCGGGGGCTTTTCGGGGTTCTTGCGGGCCGTTTGGGCACGTTTGTGCCCCTGCGTTGGGCACCCCTTTGAAGCCTCGAAGCGCGGTGCATATGAGGAGCCTCTTGGGGTGCTTACAGCGGCCTCTGAGGAGCCTATCGGGCCGTCTGTGTCGCGATGACGCCGACCGACTGCTCCCCCTCCTCCTCCTCCTCATCCTCCTCCTCCTCCTCCTCCTCCTCCTCCTCCTCCTCCTCCCCCTCCTCCTCCGTCTCCCCCTCCTCCTCCGTCTCCCCCTCCTCCTCCTCCTGAATTCCTCCTTCTCGTTCTCCTCCTCCTCCTCCTCCTCCTCCTCCTCCTCCTCCTCCTCCTCCGCCTACACATTGAGGTAAGAAGGCTCGCAGGTTTGGCCATAAGACCGCATCCGAAAAACCATCGAAGCATCATCGGATTGATCGAATTGGTAGCAAGTGCACTGCTGCCGAGAGGGTCCTTCTTCACCCGAGGGCGACAACCACTGCCTGACAACCGCCTGGGGGAATGGGTCAGCTTGACACATGGCGCTCGACATCCGGAACAAGCTCCAGATGCAATGCCTCCATCCCATTCGCCCTATCCTCCGTTTGTAAGATTGGTATTGCGCGCGTGCGGAATCCCTGCCCCAGCCAGCAGATCCAGAGAAGGCGGCGTGGCTGCATGCTCGCCCTTACGCCCCTCAGAAAAGGCGAATGCAGAACCCTTTGGTTGAAAATCTGCACCTGGAGATCTCCCAACCAGGCAACTTGTTCAAACCGCTGCTCTCGAGGCAACGACGGGGCTCCCAAAGTGCCAGAACATACTGCCGCCCCTTGGAAGATGGAAAATCCATTAGGCCAGTAATTTAGCAATTCAGCATTCTCGCCTGCCCTCCCCGAACGGAACCCCGCTGGGCAGAGGCCCTGGTACTGAAAACGGTCAGACATGCGTCTCATGTTGACCTCTTGAAAAGCTTCAAGCCGAACGCAGCCAGCTGGGCATCATACGCCAACTCTCACCCGCCCCCCCGTCCCTTCCCCCTTTCCCCGAATTGGATCGATCCATGGGCGTCGCTCCCTGGAGCTCTTGATCAAAGCGTGCCGAAGCCGTCCGCGCTGCGGGTCCCGACGCGTGCGGTGGTCCTCGTCAGCGGCGCCCATCAGGGGGTGGCGCGAGGGGTGCGGCTGACCAAGAAGAAGCAGGGGCTTCTTGAAGGGCAAGGGCCTTCCTAGTAGGCCCTGGAGGCTTCTAAGAAGGCTTCTTAGAAGCTGAGCGGGCTTCTGAGAAGCGCCACTGTCGTCTTGGAAGCACCGCCGCCTTCTCACAAGGCCGCTCCCTCGCGCCAGCCCGTATGGGCGACGCCGACCTGCGGAAAGAACATCTGAATCCCACCCTCTCCCCCCCCCAAAAAAACAAGTGACCGGAAATTGAACCCGCACGCGGTCTGTCCTCGAGCACGTGCGTCAGTGGGTGGTGCCAGGAGGACACAGCCGTATACCTCGTGGGGGCACGCAAAGGGCTTGGGAGCAACTGCGTCGGAAAGCGGGCAGGTGTGCAAGGCGAAGGGTTTGACAACCCCATATGAACCCGTTCCCTACTTACCGATCCAAATCCTGGGGAAGGTCCCAAGCCGGGGAGCCGGATGACGGCAACCCACGACAACTCCCTCAAAATGAACACCAATCATGTAGGAAACACCAGGCGCGGTATCCACCACCCTGCTACGGGGTCGATGCACAAAAAAATGCGAGCGTGCCTTGAGCACGTAGTGCAGTTGAACAAGGTTTACATTGTCGTGAGTGATAAAAAGGTTGTAGGAGTCAAAGGCCCAGACCCCCCGAGTTGACAGATTTGCCGATTGAGCGCTCCCACGGCCCCCAAAAAATGCTAATTAGCCGCAGGGGGTACACCAGGCCAGATGCCCAGTCGCCCAAAACGGCTCCAGCTTGGGAGGCCCCCTGGAAACCTCCCGAGACTTCCCAGTCACCATCTGCAAGCCTTCAAAGCACGGAGAACCGCCCTAGGGCGCTGGCCGCAAAATGAACCCGTACAAAAACACTCGGCGCAGTCAGCGAGTGATGGATCAAACCTGATAGTGACGACGTCGGTAGTTGCAGGCTGACGGTGATCGTTTTCATATGATTCCATCAGCGGTTTCAGGAAAGTCTCCTTGGAATCGAACTCCTGGCACGGTACAGTCCCAAGGGTATGGACATTATTGTGGCCAGGTCACGAGCATAGTTCGCTGTGAACCAGCTGACCGTACTATCCGCGACCATGCCGCGAGGCACCGAGTGGAGTGTCCTCAACCCCCTTAACTGAATGTTGCAAATACTCCTCAATTGGCCCAGATACCAAAGTTCCCGATGTTTTGCAGCTTCCCGTCATGCCGCGTGACTTCCCTGGAGTCCAGAGAGCGCCAAGACGGCCCAAAAGGCTCCCAAAACGCTCCAAGACAGGGCATTACACAGTGTCTTCCTACTCCCTGCAGTAGGCTCCTATTCCCTAGGCAGTAGGCTCCCACTCCCAAGATAGGCTCCTACTCCCCGGGGAGTTGGCCCCTACTCCCAAGAGTAGGCTCGTACTCCTCGGGGGGGTGGCCTACTCCCCACAGGACGGCGTCACCCCGTCCCCCGTCCCATACGAGAGTCGGCTCCTATTCCCCCGGGAGTGGACTCCAACTCCAGGAATAGGCTCCAACTCCCCTGGAAGGAGCCTACTCCCGACGGGAAGGCGTCACCCCGTCCCCCGTCCCACCCGAGAGCTCTTACTCCCAGGAATAGGCTCCTACCCCCCCAGGAATGGGCTCCTACTCCCCACGGTGCGGCGCCACCCCGTCCCCCGTCCCACCTGGGAGTAGGCTCCTAACCCCCTAGGAGTAGGCACCTACTCCCCGGGGAATAGGCTTCTACTCCCAGGAGCAGGCTCCCACTCCCAGGAATGGGCTCCTACTCCCCGGGGACGAACCTACTTCCCACGGGGCGGGCGCCACCCCATCCCCAGTCCCACACCGGAGTAGGCTCCCGCGGCTCCCACCCCCCGGGGGGCAGGCTCCTGCTCCCTGGGGACGAACCTTCTCCCCAATGGACGGCGCCACCCCGTCTCCCGTCCCATCCGGATGTAGGCTCCAACTCTGCCGGGCCGGTCCTCCGCGGCTCCTACTCCTGGGCTCCTACTCCCACCTCCTACTCCCGCGAATAGGCTCCCACACCCCTGGGAGTAGCCTCTTACTCCCTGAAGTAGGCTTCTACTCCAAGGGGCGTAACTCTCACTTCCGGGAGTAGCCTCCTACCCCCTGGGGAGTAGCCTCCTGCTCTGGGGGGTTGGCCCCTATTCCCCTAAGCGAACGAACGAACGAAGTGCCATACGCAGGAGCGCGTGGGCAAAACACACTGCCAGCCAAATCTCACCGCTTTGCGGGAGCGGCTGCAAGCCGTCTGTCTCTGACTTTACAACGTGCGCGATTGGAAGAGTAAGGCGGAAGCGGAGGAAGAGGAGGAAGGCAGGGGAGGGGTCGGGTGGACCTGCACGGGCGGGTCGGGTCGGGCGGGCGGAGAGAAAAGCACGATGCATCATAGAGATGACACGCGCGTACCCTAACGGGCGGATCGGGTCGGGCCTGCGGGACATGAAAGTATGATGCATCATCGGCATGTCACGCGCGTAGAGGCGGGCCAGGGCAGGCGGGCGGGTGGGACATGAAAGCACGATGCATCTTCGATATGTCAAGCGCGTGGTCGGGCGGGCGGGACACTAGACAAGGATGCATCATCGAGCTGGCCCGCACGCACCCATGTGGGCGGGTCGGGTCGGGCGGGCGGGGAAATGAAGTGCAATGCATCATCGAGTTGGCACGCGCGTGCCCTAACGGGCGGGTCGGGTCGGGTCGATCGGGGCATACAACCATGATGAATCATCGAGTTGGCACGCGCGTACCCTATAATGGGCGGGTCAGGTCGGGCGCGCGGGAGGGGCCGAGTCGGGCGGCCCCAAAACAAGCGGGTCGGGTCGGGCGGGCGGGACATTAAAATGTGCCGCGTCGTCAGGCTGGCACGCGCGCACCCTCAAGGGCGGGCCGGGCAAGGCGAGCGCGCCTGGTCAGGCGGGCGGACGCGCACGGGCGGGACATCGAAGTATGACGCATCATCGAAATGGCACGCGCGTACCCTGACGGGCGGGACGGGTCGGGCGCACCTGCACGGGCGGGTCGGGTCGGGCAGCTGAGGCATGAAAGCAGGATGCATCATCGAGATGTCGCGCGCGTGCCCTGACGGGCGGAACGGGTCGGGCGGGTCGGGCGGACCCGCACGGGCGGGCCGGGTCGGGCGGGCGGGGCATGAAGCAGGATGCATCATCGAGAAGTCACGCGCGCACCCTACCAGGCTGCTCGGGGGGCGAGCGGGCGGGACATTAAAGTGCAATGCATCATCGAGTTGGCACGCGCGTGCCCTGGCGGGCGGGCCGGGTCGGGCGGGCCAGACATGAAAGTATAATGCGTCATCGACATGGCACTCGCGTGCCCTAATTAACGGGCGGGTCGGGCTGGGCGGGTAGGATGCACCATCGAGCTGCCAGGCGGGACATTAAAGCATGATGCATCATCTAGTTGGCACGCGCGTACCCTAACGGGCGGGTCGGGTCAAACGGGCGGATCTGGTCGGGCCGGGCAGACCTCCTCCTCCCTCCTCCCTCCTCCTCCCCCTTCCTGCTCCCACCTCCGTCTCCTCCTTCCCGTTCCTCCTCACCCCCCCCCAGGGTGGAGCGCGGCGAGCGCGCGAGAATAGCAATCTGGGCGGCGGGGCACGGGTTCGAGAAGTACAGGCGCCCGTTCTCGTGGCGCGTCGCCGTCCAGGGCGCCGGCAGCTTCGCCTTGCACAGGGCATCCTGCGCGGCGGCGTCACCTCTGCGGACGTCGACTGCCTAACTCACCGATCCTGAGCCCTGGAGCTGCCTGGCCAGGATGGGTGAAGTGGATATCCAACGTGCTCCGAATTGCTGGCGCCACTCTCCCGTGGGAAGGGCCCGGGACTTGCCATCGCTGGTCGTACCGTCGGACAGCACAGTGTCTGGACACTCCCGTCCTCTCCCGTCTCTGGCTCGCCTCCCTCCGTCACTTCCTCGCTTCCTCTCGTCATTTCGATCCGTCTGGGGTAAATCTTGCAAGATGGGCATATGTCGGGTCCAGCACGAAAGCCCAGGAGGAGCGAAGGCAAAGCTCGTTTCCTGGTGATGTCGCCAAGGTTACTGCTGACCAGCACTGGTCATGCCCTCACCAGAAGACATCTGGCTCCTGCAAGATGCCTATCTCAGACTCCCATTATTCCTCCTCTTCCTCCTCACCCTCCTCCTGATCCCCTCCTGCTCCTGCACGCCTCCCTGGGGAAACAGAAAGATACCGCAACCGATGCTCCCCGAACCTCTCCCAGGGCGACGAGAGCCCATCGGCTGGCCCGAAGAGGCGAAAACGAGGCGGTAGCATCGGCATCGGCCCCTGCCTCCCAGCGGGACAAACCTCCCTCCACTGGGAGGGAAGGGGTGCACCGACCTCCTACGACAGAAGGTGTTCTCGTAGCTCCAAGTCGAGCCCATGGAAATGCAAGATAAAGAACTGACGTGTTCGCACGTTCTTCGTCATCTTCAGGCCTCCGAAAGGCTTCTCCTCGCCACGGCTGGATTTCCTCCGAAGCTCCGGTCGAAACGCACCCCAGGACAGTTCCCGGACTCGATCTTTGAGGGGACACTGGGAGGGAGGGAGTGAGAAGGAGGGAAGAGCCCAAGGTGAGGAAGGAGGGGAGAGCCCAGCGGGAGGAGGGAGGGAACTCAAGATCGAGGATTTAGAAGCTCGCACGTTTGGGGGTCTCCTTTCCAGCGGAGCCCGGTGAAATTAAGCGCCCGCCGAGTGCGACTGACTGACATCAACGGGCAATTCGGGGGACTAACTTTGGCCCGCCCGCGGGAGCGGGTACCAGCAACCGCGCCAGCAAGAAGGCAACACATTCTAGACCGCGGGCACCCACAACCGCACCTGCAACCGTCACCAAACAACACCTCTCGCACGCATCCGCAACCCCCGCAAGCAACCGAACCCACAATCGCAATCGGGCAACACGTTTTGTACTGCGAGCACGTGCAACCGCACCCGCACCCGCAACGGGGCAACACTTGCCGGGCCGCGGGCACCCGCAACTGCGCCCGCAATCGCGAGAGGGCAGCACCTTTTTGGGGCCGCGGGCCACCTCCACAGACCGTCTTGTGTCATCGATCGGAGCCCTGTGAGACCAAACCGGGGCCTATCGTATCAGTCAGCATCACCAGCATTGCCACCAACACAATCACCGACAACACCACCATCACCGCATCATCGAAATATTTGCCGATCGACAGAGACACCATTGCCATCATCGTCACCATTGCCAACACCGCCGGCGTTTCTGTTTGCGTGTTTGGTATCATCATAAACGTGTTTGCCTGGTTGTCGCTGGACGCGTAGCGTTTCTGCGCATTCATTGCAGCGGGGAACCCACTCTCCAGGGTCACGACCTCTGCTTGGACCTCCTGGATGATTTGTCGGGGGGCCTCCTGAAGGATTCTCGCCGCCGCGGCTGGAATCTCTCCGAAGTTCTAGTCAAAACATACCCCAGGGCAGGTCAACGGGTCGATATTTGAGGGGAGTGGGCGAGGAAGGGGAGAGAGAAGCAGAGGAGAGCCCAAGGGGAGAAAGGAGGTCGGAAGAGGGAGGAGCGAGCAAGTGCGATACCAAATACTTATCGAATCAATGATGTTTCGAGGTTGTTTCGAACCAGAAGGTTCAAAAAGAAGGTTCGAGGCACATCTCCGAGTTCGAGCACTTGTGCAAGAGACGCAGGCAGGGGCAGAGGCGGATGCACAGGCGGGCGGATAAGCGGGCGGCAGGCATGTTGAGTTGTGGCGAGGCCGAACGAGAAGCACAACCCCCGCTGCCCAGACCCTCGAAGTCTTGATTATTTCGCAACGTGGATCCCAAAACGATCTCGACCCCTTCCCCAGGACCCACGTGTCGTCCTGGGTCCTTTTGTTGACGGCCGCGGTGCTCACGGAGCATCCCCCGAAGGCCGAGAACGGCCAAAAACCGGCGGTCGTGTTTGAGCAAGCGCGTTTCACGGGCCCTTGCCTTGGGAACATTTGGCGGCGCGTTTCGAACCGGGGGGTGGCCCCCCTCCAACACTTGGCGCCGTCGATCAGAACCAGGGGGACTCCCCTCCCCCCTAACCCCCCCCTCCCGAACCCGCCCCCCTGGCGCCGACGCAGGCGCTGGCGGCCGCCGTAGCGCCAACGCAGCGACGATGACCAGAGAGAGCCCAGGCGAGGGGGGGGGTTCAAACCCCCCCCCCGCGCCGGCGCCAGCGCCAGCGCTGGCGGCGGCCAGCAGCGCCGACGGCGGGCACGCAGCGACGATGACCAGAGAGGGCCCAGAGGCCGCAGAGGGAACACACAACTCGCCATATCGAGCCCTCGCATGCTCCTCAGACGCCCCCGAGACCCTTCTAACGAGATCTCAAGATGCATCCATTAGAACTCTGACCCTTTACCTAAACACAGTGGCGGGAAGAGCCGAAGGCCACGCCACCACCACCACCACCACCACCACCACCGCCACCACAGACCACCATACCACCACCACCACCACAACCACCACCACAACCACCACAACCCACCGACTACCACCACAACCACCACCAACACCACCACAAACCACCTAACCACCACCACAACCACCACCACCAAAAAGGCCACCAACACCAGCACCACCACAACCCATAACAACCCACCACAACCCACCACAACCACCACCACCACCACAAACCACCACACCATTACCACCACCATCACCACCACCGCCACAACCACCATCACCACAACCCACCACCAACACCACCACCACAAACCACCACACCACCACCACCACAATCACCACCACCACCACCACCCACCACCCACCACCCACCACCACCACCAGCACCACTACCAACAGCACCACCACCACCAACACTACAGCCCACCACCACCACAAACCACCACGCCACCACCACCAACACCACCACCGCCACCACCACGACCACCACCATCACCACCTCAACCCACCACCACCACCACCACCAAACCACCACACAACCACCACCACCACAGCCACCGCCACCACCACAACAACAGCTCACCACCACCACCACCACCACCACCACCACCAATACAAAAACACACCACCACTACTACCACCACCATGACAATCTACCACACCACCCACCACCACCGCCACAACCACCACCACTACTACCAGCAGCACAACCCACCACCACCACCACAACCACCACAACCAACACAAACCACCACCATCACCACCACCACCGCCACTGCCACCACCACCAACCACCACCACCCCCGCCGCCGCCGCCAGCCGCCGCCAACGCCTGCGCAGGCCCGAGGAGAAGGAGGGAGGAGAAGTACGGGAAGGTGGGGGGGGTCGAACCCCCCCCCCTCCGTCACGGGATGGGGGTGGGGGGGGGGGTTCAAAATCCCCCCCCCTCCATCCAGGGGGGGTTCTGGTTCCAAACCCCCCCTCCAAGCGACCATAGAGCGCGCTCTTTCTGACTTTTGGTCACACCGCGTGGGATGATCTGGGTCGTCGCCACCTCCAAGCACGAGCATCGACGCGCGGGGGCTGGCACACACCTCCTCATCCATGCCCGCCGGGAGGCCGAACCGCGCAGTCGAGAAGCACAGCACCCCACCCCCCTGCCTCGATTTTCTCGGCCCCCACCTCCCATCGGCTACACGCAAGAGCGACCCTGGGCCAGAGCGAAATTTGGTTCGCTGCATCAGGGGTGCGCGGGGGGTATCCCAGGAGGCCCACGCCAAGGGTCACTCCAGCAAAGGGTCACTCTTGCCTCTTACGTGTGCCAGGCACAAGCGAACGTACGCTACGGATCCCCCGAAACATCGAAGCAGTGCCGCCTGATTTGGCCGCGGAGCGCGCCGATCCTGCACGGAAGCGGAACCCGTCGCTCATGTCCACGCGCCTGAATCCAGGTCTGCGCTCCCTCGTGCGCAGTCGATCCCAGCACGAGCTGGGCGTCGCCCAGCGCACCGGAGGGGACGGGGGAGGGGGGAGGGGAGGGGGGAGGGGACGGGCGAGGGGGCGGGGCCCGCCAGAGGGGACGGGGGAGGGGACGGGGCCCGCTCCTCGAGGAAGCGCTGCACCGAGGCCTCCGCGGGCAGGCGGGCCTCCCCCGGCGCCCACCGCTCTCGGAGGGGCGCGAGGACGCGGGGCTCGGCGGCGCGCCCGGGGGCGGGCCGTGTCAGGGGGCTCGGGAGGCCTCGGGCCTCCCGAGAAGCTCTCGGAGCCTGCTCCGAGGGCACGGGCGGCTTCTCGGGAGGCGCGGGGGCTTCCGAGAAGGAGCCACGCCCGCCTTCGGAGGAGGCCTGCCCCCTCACACTTCCCAACTCGGTGCGTCGCCGAGGGGCGCAAAGGCAGAGCGAGGGGTAGTGGCAGGGCGAGGGGGAAGGAGATCACCTGGGATCATCCGAAAAGCACCGTGTGCGCATCAACCATCTGCAGAAGTCAGGCCTGGCACAAGGCTCCGCCCCTTGCCAAGATGCGAACTGCCAAATGTGGACCCTGGGGGCCGATTTTGCGTCTGAGCTGGGCCACTACGGCGCCTGTGAACCGAGATCGAGAAAGACGAGTTCATTTCCGACGTCCCCCGCGACTGCAATTGAAGCCCAGAACAGGCGGCCCCCTCTCCCGACCCACGTAGCAGATCCGTACAATTTCCTCCAACTGCGTCGGGTTACAATTGCTTTCATGCTGCTCAGGTCCCTCAACAGCTCACATCCTTGTCAATCGGAAGAATATTGTAAAGGACATACTTCATACATGCCCTCCCGCTGCCAAGTTCAGCGAGGCGATGTAGGCAGCTCGCTCCTGTGCCCAGGCTAGGAGATGGACAAGAGATAAGAGTGAGAGGAAGTGATGCACGAAAAGGATCAGGAGGAGCCAGATTACAAAGACACATTCACAAGCATGCATTCGCACAACTTGGCTGATGCAAATCTAAGTGTCTACGCCAACTTCAAGATAAACTACGTACACCTCCTTAGCATTTCTCGTCCTATGTTCCACCTCTCTTCCCCCCGTTCTCGTCCTCATCAGCCTTAGCCCCCCTCGACCTGATATATCCGACCGCCCCCTTGCGCACTGGTGTCCTCCGCGGTCCACTGCTGGAAGCACTTTATTACTGGATTGCCCTTCAACTTGCAGAAACAAAGCTGCCGCAGATAAGCTTCTTAGTTCACACCCTCCCCCAACCAACTAAGCGACAGGGAGAATGACGGGCATCGGCACAGCGACGGGGACGGGACATGGACGGGAACGGGGTGGGAACAAGCAGAGGCACGGACTTCGAGAGGGACGATGTATACGTGGTCTCGGTCCTCCGTGGAGCGAGAGAGAGAGAGAGGTATTAGAAAGGGAGAGAACAGAAAACTAAACAAACAAACAACAAAACAAAAAAAAAAACAAAAAAAAAAAAAAAAAAAAAAAAAAAAAAAAAAAAAAAAAAAAAAAAAAAAAAAAAAAAAAAAAAAAAAAAAAAAAAAAAAAAAAAAAACGCCACCGTGCCGCTGAGCACGGAGTGGGCCTGTCCCTAGGTCCTTTGCCCAATCCCCTGAGCCTCAGTCCTCAGTCATGAGGAATGTTTTAGGGGCACGGACCCTAATTTCCGAAATCTCTTGGGGAATGGCGCGGGTTCCTGGCATTTTGTCGCATGACCTGTTCGGCCCCAAGAGGGCCCGAATACGGGCCAAGAGGGCCCCACGAGGCCTCCGAGGCAGTCCAAGAGGGCACCGAGCCGCCGAAAGTTCCAAGATGCCCAAGATAGCCCCAAGATGGCCCAAGAGGCCTCCAAGATTCCTCAAAAAGCCTCCAACACGCCTCCCAAGATGGCCCCAAGAGGCAAAATTCGTTGATGTGCTTTTGGTTTTGAAGCATTTGGGCGTTCTCGCCTTTTCGGCTTTCCGACGCTCCAAGACAGCCCAGGATGCCCCTAAGACCACCCCAAAACGGCCCAAGAGGCCTCCATGAGGGCCCCAAGGTGGCTTAAGAGCGCCCCCAGACAGCACACCAAGACGGCCCAAGAGGGCCTCAAGACAACCCCAAAAGGAGCCCAAGAGAGGGAGCACGAACCGAAAATCCGAGCCTTCTGCCTCAAGAGGCGCCCAGGAGGCTCCAAGAGGCCCCCAAGAGGCCCCCAAGAGGCTCCCAAGAAGCCCAAAGAGGCCCACAAGAGGCCTACAAGGGGCCCACAAGAGGCCCCAAGAGGCCCCAAAACGGCCCCCAAGAGGTCTCCAAACTGCCTCCATGAGGCCTCCGAGACCTCCCACGAGATCCGAACAAACATCCAATGGCTCGATACCCACAACCTGGACACGGTGGCGGGATTGGACGAAGGCCATTAAACAGAGAGAGAGAGAGAGAGAGAAAAAGAAAAAAAAAATCAAGACGATTTGGATATGTTGTCGTCGATGTCTGGCCCGACGTAGCATCAGCAGTGCCTCCAAACCAGACCAACCTAAAGGAAACATCGGGACCGAGGTCTCTATGAAGGTGTCTTGAAGTCGTTGGATCTGGCCAGCTGCCGCACGTCCGATGATGTCGTCGACCAGGTCGTGATTTGAAGAGGCTTGGGATGCCTCTTGGGGCCGTCGTGGATTGTCTCGGGGCCGTCTTGGCTGTTCTAGGGCCCTCTTGGGCCGTGTTTGAGCCCTCTTGGTGCTCGTGTGGGCCGTATTCGGGCAATATTGAGGGTCTCGTGGGCCGTGTTGGGCGGTCAGAAATCCCAAAAGGCGAGTTCGCGAAAGGCATTGAAAAAATGACTGCGCTTGGTGATGTCTGTCTCTCCGAGGCCTCTTGGGAGGCCTTCTTGGGACATCGTGGGCCATCTTCAAAGAGATCTTGAGCCGCCTTGGCCCTCTTGGAGTTCATCTTGCCCGTCGTAAAAGCCATCCAGGACAAGAACGTCGTGAGACCATCGTGTACCGCCTGGGGTCCTGGAGATCAGCCGAGACCAAGACGGGACCCAGGGGCACCAGTCCTATGGCAGCCAAGGGACTCGATGTGACAGCCCGTATTGGAGCCCGCGAGTGCCAGTCGCTACTCCACACGAACCTGTATACAGATTCGCGCTGGTGAGTATTTCCGGTGCCTTCTGGGATGGTGGCGATGTATTTGGTGATCTGTGCACCACCACCCTCCCCATGAGGCCCAGGAACAATTCACTGGGGGAGGCCTGTATATATGATATTTGGCTCCAGTTGGCCCGCTTTAAGCCCCCGAATACCAGTCTCGCTGGCGAACCGCGCCCCCCCGTCCAGCCAATTTGAAATAGGCCCCGCCACGGCCGAGTTCGGGCCGACATGACTCGAACACTACGACGACGCCACCGCCGTCGGTTCGGAAATCTTGGGGTGCTTCTGGGTGCTCGTGTCGCCACGGCTGGACACAGCTCCAACGATAAACCAGGATGGACCCCGGGAGGGGTTCCAGGGAATGATCTTGAGACGATCTTGCAGGAAGCTTCACGCACCCCCCGTCCCCCCTGTCCACAACTAACCTGCCCTCAGTCCCCCGACTCCCCCACCGCATCGCCTGTGTTCCTCGCTCCTCCGGGCGCGCACAAAGCCATGCATGGTGTCGGGAACTGTTCCCTATGATACCAGAGGAACTGCCGACCCAGCCGGGAAGCGAGGGCGCGTTTTCCTGTCATCCCCCGTCCCTTTCCAGGCAGGCGACAATCTAACGTAAAACCCACACACTAACCCAGGAAAAAGAGAAAAAAGGCGGAAGGAGGTTTGTGGTTGGACCCTTCATCATACCAAAACAATCCGAGGGGGAGAGGGAGGGATACAAAAGAGGGGAGAAAGGAGGACGGGGAGGAGAAAAGAGAAGGGGAGACGAGGAGGAGACTGAGCGGTGTAAGCTACGTTCGCCCGCGCCGCATCGAACATCCCACCCCCCTCCCAACCGTTCTTTCCCACCTCGCCATTGCGCAGAGTCCCGTCCTAGACGCAGGGTGAGGTGTCGGATCGGGCATGCGCAGTGCTTAGTCAATCTACTGCACCAAGGGGAGATGGGCAGATGGGGCCAGGCAATGCGCAGATAGGGCGACGTCTAAGCTGAGAGAACACGTGCACAATCAAACGGCAACTGGCAATAAACAAGCATGAGGGAGAACGATGATGAGCAGGGGGAGAAAGAAACGTGCGAGTGGAGGAGGAGGAAGAAGAGGAGGAGCGGACGAAGAGTAAGCGTGGGGAGAAACCAAAAAAACGAACAGGAAAGAGGATATGCACAGAAGGGGAAGTATGCGGGGTTGATTGAAATAGCAGCTGCAGTATCATGTTCACTGGAAGCTTCCTTGGCATTCGCATCAGCATTCGCAGTATCGGTTAGCATTGGCAGTATGCATTAGCGTTCCTGTCATGATTCGCATGAGCTCTCGCACTAGCATCAACACTAGCGCTCACATGAACATAAGCATGCACATGGGCATGAGCATGAGAACCAGGAGGACAACGATGGGGGCAAGAGGGAGGGAAGGAAGACGGGGATGGGGAGACGACGACGACGACGACGCCTGCTCGTCGAGGCGGCCCGCGCCAGCAAGAGCAGCGTGCCCCGACGGCCCTCTCAGACGGCGAGCAGGCGCAGGCCGCGACCCAGGGTGGTGACACAGGGCGAGACCAAGGAGAGCGGAGAGCGGCAGTCACGTATTCTGAGACAGGGGAGCACGAGTTGGAAGGAGCAGAAGCGCGGAAATGAGGCCAGAGTGGCCGCGGGAGCACCATCTGGAAGGACCGAGAACGATCGGAGCGCAAAAAACACGAGTGGTGAGATCATCTATGCAGAAGAAAAACCAGACGCGGAAAGGGCCGAATATCTTGCCGACAAAGCCTGTGGAGAGAGGAGGGTAGTATGCATAATGTATAGCGCAAGGAGGCCAGCTAAGTGCACGTGCGCCAGACCTGACATCCCACCTCTCCCTTCTAACCTTTCCTATTGCGTTGAATGCATTTCTATTCGTTCAGCAAGGGGTCGCATCGGACCCTGACCCCATAGATGGCATCTGCAGTGCTTGGCCCGTGATCTACTGTACAAGGAAAGCGGGGTCCTGAATCTTCAGGAGGGAGGGGGCGGGAGGGACGGAGAGGGAAGTCCCATGGTGGAGGCCCAGTCTGGCACGTCCGAACACACTGGACTGGCACGCGGGCAGCATTGAAAGGGCAGAGGGACAGGGACGGGGGCGGGCAGAGGGGAAGGGGGGCAGCGGGAACGGGAGGGGGGGGTCAAAACCTAGCATCCAACAGCTCGACGGTATCACGAGAGCCAGTACTCCTGCACGCAGGAGTCGAACGCTGTCCATCGAGCTCGATTCACGGGAGACCAATTGGGGCGTCGCCGCCGCTGTTCTGAAACTCTCGCTGTTATGAAGGTCTTTCGGAGACACCCTACTGACGGACCCGACCACGGTAGAGGTGAGCATCCAAGAGAAGTCCCCTGAGAGGAAATTGATGATGGTGTTGGCTCGACATCTTGCGAAAGAGGTGGGAGAAGAGGAAACAGGAAGGGAGCGAGCAAGGGGCACCTCATTTCAATCGCTTGTCTGCGGTCCCTCATAGCCTCT
Source organism: Prorocentrum cordatum (assembly GCA_963575745.1). Lineage (NCBI taxonomy): Eukaryota > Dinophyceae > Prorocentrales > Prorocentraceae > Prorocentrum > Prorocentrum cordatum. The sequence goes on along the minus strand of CAUYUJ010016373.1, from coordinate 102,273 downwards.
GCTTTGGGAATCTGCCAGACATCTCCCCACAACAGTCGGCTCGCCAAGGCATGAGATATCGCGGCATGGTCACCCTTGCCTTCTACAGCAAAACCAGCCAGGCCTGCTGCCAACTTCTCTTGGGCTCCTCAGAGCCGCCAACTTCTCTTGGAGACTCCGGGTCTCCTTGTCCAAAAGCTCCTTGTACTGCACGAGCTCGTCGTACTTCACCCTCAGCTCCATCTCCGACTCGGCCCTGACCCCGCTCGGCGCCGCTGGGGAGCTGGTGACGGTCTCTGGCACTACATTCAGTCGTTGCTCTTGGATAGCATCCTTGTCCAGTGCCGCCCACGCCTCCTTGGTGAGCGCGTCTGGGGAATCAACCGAGGCGGCCTGCACTAAGAATCGGTGGGACTTGACCTGGGCGGGATCGCCAGCACCCTCGTCTTGGAAAATGATGTGCACGTCCTGCGATTCTCTCGGCCTTAATGTACCAGAGCTCTTTTTCACCTCGTATGACTTCGGGGCCGTCGTCTTGACCTTGTAGGCGACGTGATCGCTGCTCTTGTTCGTTAGCTTCAGAATCCGAGGGTGCGTCTTGTTGCCCAGCACCACACGTAGCGTGTCCTCCGGCTCCACTCGAAGCAGCGTCATGGTTTGACTCGGCATCTCCAGGACACTGCTGCCCGGTGGGCGCCTGGCGGCAGGGCCAAGAAATTTCAGTTGTGAAGCGCCCATCCTCGATTCACCCCTCTCTCCATCCCAGTCCCTCCATCCCCAACTCCACGCAGGGGAATTATCCACATCCACCAATTCAGAGAAGTGCCCCCGAGGATCTCACAGAGCGCTGAATGTGGATGTTTCCCGCCCTCAGGGATCGGGAAGGTATTCAGACCCAACGCTCCGCAAGATCCTCGGGGGCACGTCTGCGAATCGGTGGGTATGATAAATCCCTGGCTTGGGCCCACAAGGGACGGAAGAGCAGGGGAGATGGGGAGGAGCACTTCACTACCGTAGATTTGTCAGCCCTGTAGTCAGCCCGCAAGGCGCGGGCCGCGACTTGAGCCACGCCTACGTGCACGTGCGCGCGGGAACAGCAAAACGGCTGCGCCAGCGCTGCTCGCACTGGCGAAAACAGGTAACAGCTATGTTTCTGGCAAAACGCTGAAGATCAACAGATGTTTCTTGGCAGAGAGTGTTCGTGAAATGCATGCATGTCCGTGCGTGGCCTTGCAGTACTTTGCAAACAACTTCGTGTTCGGAGGTTTGTGTGTATCGCTGCATATCTTTCCGGCGTCGCATCCACTTGTGGGCGCTTGCGGCCTCCACGATAGATCGGACCTGACATGACCTGACCGATGTTCTGGCCAAGCGCCAAGTGTCGGCGCGCGCGCGCCGAGGAGGAAAGTGAGAGGGGGCAAGCAAGCCTTGTCGGAAGGCGGCGGGGCTGAGAAGGCCTAGAAAGCTTCTCAGTAGGCTGGAGGCCTTCTGAGCCACCCGACAAGGCTCGCCCCCTCTGCCTTCCGCCCTGCCTGGGCGCGACGCTGACACGGGCGGTCACACGCAGTGTGCCCGCACGCTTCGGACGTCGGCGACGGCGACGACGGCGATCGGCCTCGGGCGTGACACGTCAGCCCCGCGTGCTCGCAAGAGCCCGAGCAGCAGGCGCTCACGGCAACCACCCGCCTGGGCGAGACTCCCCCCTCTCCGCCCTCCCGAGGGGGGGGAACGGAGCGCACGGGGAGGACTGGCTCGGGGAGCCACGTCTCCACTTCAGCGTCCAGGGCGGTCAGAAACCCGGGCGGCGCCCCCAGGGCGCCCGCGCCACGGGCTGCAGTGCCGAGACCGCCCTGGACTGCTGCGAGCGGCAGGGCCTCTCCGCGCGCGGCCCCGAGACCTGCCACTCTCAGCCCCACCCCTCCCCACCGCCGCGTCGCCTCGGGAAACGCGCACCACCGGCTGGGGGCGGCAACGACGGCTCCGCAGCCGCCGCGGCCAGCTGCAAGTGCCGGGTGCCGGGCGGCCCGCTGCGCGCGCACGACGCCTTCTGCGGCGCGGTGGGCATCGGCAACACATCGACGATACGTCGCCGCTTGATCAGCGGGTAGGCCCCTGATTGGGAAACCGCACGCTCCTGGGCGGGCGGGGGCCCAGGCCCGGACTGGCTATGAATGGGCGATCGGGGGTCGATGCCTCCCCCCGCTGGGCCTGTCCCCACCGGTCGGTGCCCGTGGCCCCCTCCCCATTCTGAGAGATGACAGGGGGGGGATGACGGGGGAGGGACGAAGAGAGGAGCAACGCGCAGCGGAGCGGAGCCGAGCGGCTCCTCACTCCAGCAGGGGACAAGAAGACGCTGGCGATGGCGAGGAAGGACCATGATGTGAGCATGCTCACGTCAGATCCAGCCGTCCTCTTGGCGTAGATGGTGTAAAGAGTACGAACTCTCCGAACAGGAGGAACGCGGAAGAAGGCACGAAAGGGGCTGTTCTGGCCACGGCAGGCACGAAGGGGCGGTTCCGGCCACGGCGAGCCTCGGCCTCGAATAGGCTCCCCGACCTAGATCTGAGGAACGGCCCGAAAACCAGAGCCCCTCCTGAACCCAAAGTGGTCCTCCTTTCAGCGTCTTGACTGTGCCATTCTCTCTAGCCCTTCCGTGTGGAACGCAGAAGGTGAGGAGCACTTCGCCTCATAGACTTCTCACTGACTCGAACCTGCCCGCAACCGCCTCCCCCTGAAAAAGCAGCAAGATGTAAATTGTAAATGCGCCCTCCTCGGCGCAGGGCTGCGAGATGTGCGAAGTCTGCCTGTCGAGCTGGCTGTTCCGGTCCTGGACAGCGAAGGAATCTGAATGTGCGGAGGGCGAGTAAACGGACGTTTCGCGTGCCTGCCGGAGCACTCATCAGCGAAATGCCTATGTGCGACGGCGTGCACGCAGGTGGATTGCGGCAATGGGCTCACTGAAAAACAAGCATATCACCACCTTGCCCACATGCCGGCACGTACTTACGCCGAGAGATTCGAATGAACAGAGACCCGGCGACCTGGTGCGCGACTAGAAAAGGCAAAGTAGGCGTCTCAGGAATGCACTACGTATACCCCTCCGACGCTCCCGAGTGAATGTGACTAGCATTAGCACTCTCGACTTATGAGGAACGGGCAGACGGTTCCTGAGAAGTGAGCGGCCTCCTCAAAGTCAAGCTCAGCACAGACTCCCCAGAGGGCGGCACTCCGAGAAGGCTGCCTCCTCCTCATCCTCCTCCTCATCCTCCTCCTCATCATCCTCATCATCATCCTCATCGTCATCATCATCATCATCATCAGCAGCAGCAGCATCAGCATCAGCATCAGCATCAGCACCAGCATCATCATCACCCCTTAACACAATCCAACACCGTGCCTGCAAGATGTGGGCGAGTTAGACTGCCAGGTGCTGCTCTGTAGGGTTCTCGTAGTTCTCATACGATAACCAGGGACCCACCCTCTCTACTCGCAGACAACCGCATGCATAATCCCTGCTCCCGAGTCAGCGATCCCTCGTTTTAAAAAACTATGGGTCCCCGCTCCCGAGGCCACGATCACTTGTAAATATTAGCCTGGCGACGGACCCAACAATATGCAGGTGTGGGTAACGCAGTTGTGAGTATCATTTTCGTGGAGCTCCCTATGTGTTCACGAAGCGTGTGATGTACCGAAAAGGGCGCGGCGAGCGCATGCGAACGCAGCCACTGAAACATTCGGTGAAACTACCCATGGAGCCACGAAACGTGTGATGGGTATGCCGAAATGGGTGGGACGGACGCATGCGAACGCCGCCACTTCGGTGGAGCTTCCCATGGGGCCGCGAGACACGTGAGGGAAGTGCTGAAGTAGGCGGGGCGGACGCATGTGAAAACAGCCACTTGGGACCCTGGTGGAAACCCATACGGGGCCACGAAACGTGTGAGGGGTGGGCCGAAATTGGTGCGGTGGGCGCCTGCGAACGCAGCCATTTGGGACTTCGGTGGAACTACATGTGAGGCAACGAAACGTGTGAGAGGTAGAAAGAAATCGGTGCGGTGGGCGCATGCGAGAGCAGCCGCTGTGGCCTTCGGTGGAGCTCCCCATGGGACCACGAAGTGTGTGAGAGGTATGCCGACATAGGTGCGGCGGGCGCATGCGAACGCAGCCACTGGGGCCTTCAGTAGAGCTCCCTGTGGGGCCACGAAACGTGCGAGGGGTGGGCCGACATGGGTGCAGGCGAACGCCGCCACTGGGGCCTTCGGCGGAGGTCCTCATGGGGCCACGAAACGTGTGCGGGGTGGGCCGAACTGCAAGAGGTGGGCGCATGCGAACGCAGCCAGTGGGGCCTTCGGTGGAGTTCCCTACGGGGCCACGAAACGTGTGAGGGGTGTGCCGACATAGGTGCGGTGGGCGCATGCGAACGCAGCCGGTGGGGCCTTCGGTGGAGCTCCCCATGGGACCACGAAGCGTGTGAGGGGTGGGCCGACATGGCGCGGTGGGCGCATGCGAATGCAGCCACTGGGCCCTTCAGTGGAGCGCCATGTGGGGCCACGAAACGTGTCAGCGGTGTGCCGACATTGGTGCGGTGGGCGCATGCGAACGTTTCACGAGCGCTTGCCTTGGGAACATTCGGCGGCGCGTTTCGAACCCGGGGGTGGGCCCCCCCAACACTCGGCGCCGCCGATCAGAAGGGACTCCCCTCCCCCCTAACCCTCCCCCCTTCCCGAACCCCACCCCCACCCAGCGCCAGTGCCGGCGGCGCTGGCGGCCGCCGCAGCGCCAACGCAGCGACGATGACCAGAGAGGGCCCAAGAGGGGGGGGGGGTTCAAACCCCCCCCCGCGACGGCTCTGGCGCCGGCGCCGCTGGCGGCGGCCAGCAGCGCCGACGGCGGGGACGCAGCGACGATGACCAGAGAGGGCCCAGAGGCCGCAGAGGGAACACACAAATCAAGTCGCCATATCGAATCCTCGCATGCTCCTCAGATGCCACCGAGACTTCTGACGAGACTTCAAGATACATCCACTAGAACTCTGACCCTTTGCCAAAAACACAGTGGCGGGAAGAGCCGAAGGCCACACTACCACCACCACCACCGCCACCACAAATCACCATACCACCACCACCACCACCACAACCGCCACCACCACAACAACCACCACAACCAGCACAACCCACCATCACCACAACCACCACCACAACCACCACAAACCACCTTAACACCACCACCACCACCACCACCACCAAAAACGCCACCACCACCAGCACCACCACAACCTACCACAACCCACCACAACCACCACCACCACCATCACAAATCACCACACCATTACCACCACCATCACCACCTCCGACACAACCACCACCATCACCACATCCCACCACCAACACCACCACCACCACAAACCACCACACCACCACCACCACCACCACCACCACCACCACCCACCACCCACCACCACCACCAGCACCACTACCAGCAGCAGCAGCACCACCACCAACACCACAGCCCACCACCACCACCACCACCACCATCACCACCTCAACCCACCACCACCAAACCACCACACAACCACCACCACTATAGCCACCACCACCACCACCACCAATACAACAACCCACCGCCACTACCTCCACCATCACCACAATCTACCACACCACCACCACCACCACCGCCACAACCACCACTAGTACGACCAGCAGCACAACCCACCACCACCACCACAACCACAACAAACCAAGTCACCACCACCACCACCACCACTACTACCACCACCAGCACCCCCGCCGCCGCCGCCAGCCGCCGCCAGCCGCCGCCGACGCCAGCGCCGGCCCGAGGAGAGGGAGAGAGGAGAAGTAGGGGAGGGGGGGTCGAAACCACCCCCCCGCCTCGTCACGCCACGGCCAGCAGGTCGCCCGGCAGGCGGAGCAACGCGTCCCACGCGGTCGCGAGGGCGGCGGCAAATTCCAGGTCCCGTTTGAGGATACCGGCACGGATCATGGCGAACACCACGGGCTTCGGGACGGGGTCGAGTGAGCCCACGAACCCTCGGCGGCGAAACCCTCGGAGAGCCGCTCGCGTTGGGGGCAGTCCACCGAACTTGGCCTTCGGCAGGTCGGGCCTGCAGCGCTAGATCGCAGCCAACACCCGCGAACCCGTCTCCCCGAGCTCGCCCTCCCAGCATAGGTGGCCCAGGTAGTGGGCGAGAAGGAGGTCGAGGCGTTCGAGGGGGACAAGCTTCACCGAGTCGAAGTTGGCCCACGTCACGAACAGGGTCACCATCTTCTGGTATCTTCTTCGTGTAGCAATTCTCGGGCGTGTATACTGCAAGTATGTCAGCCCACACTCTGCGGCCTCGGCCCTGCCGTCGGCGTCGCGCGCTCGGCGCTTCGCCCTCTCGGCCCTCAGCAGTGCTTGGCGGGGCTTCCCCGCAGTGCGTATAGATGACGACGAGCTGGTCCTGTGGCTGCGACCTGCCGCGCGAAAGGAGGAAGACGGAGAGCTCGCGTTGGCTGCGCCTCTGCTGCCCCGCAGGCGTGGAAGCTCTCGACATCGAAGCCGGCATCCGAACCCCCGCGCGCGCGGCGGCCCCAGGCGTCGGCGCCCCCCTCCCCCCGGCAATGCTGAACGCCGAGCTTGGCGTATTTGCGCATGCCGAAGGAGTCCAACTCGTGGCAGTCGAGCCGCTCGACCTCCTCAAGCATCGCCCTCTCGAAGGCAGCCCTGGCCTTGCCAACACTGCGGGGGCCCAGCTCGAAGCGCCCGATGGGCGGGGCGACTGCGCGGGAGCCCTCGTCGCTGCTGTTCCACTCGCTCGGGAGCCAACGGACAGCTACGGCCGAGACGTCGAACAGACACGCAGCGGCCAACTCACGTCACGAGGAGTTGAGGAGGGGAGATGACGCTCTTCCTTTCACCGAGGCCACGATTAAGCTCAGATTGTCGCAAAGCGAAAGATGCATCGTTCCTCTCGATCGGATATCTCTAAATCGACGCCGAACACCGAGCAGGACCCCCCTTCCCTCGAGCTCATGTTCCGAAGCCGAACCCATCGTCCGATGAGGGTGGACGCCCAGGCGCCCAGCGGGAACACTAGGTTGGCGTCGAGCCCCACGTAGTCACCCTGCGTCACTCGGTCGGTGGACACGATGTCGGGAGCCCTGTCGTCCGCGCACACCGCCACCCCCTGGGAACCGCACTCGACCTGCTCGCGGATGATCTGCTCGAGGCCCGTCGCAAGCTGGCTCGAGAAGGCGCGCTCGCGGGCCGCCGCCGCGCCAGCCACGAAGTAGCGCCAACGCTCGGAGCGCTTCGCGGCGCCCCACACCGCCTCCGTGGGCCACGCCCGCTCGGCGACGCCGAAGCCGCCGAATAGCGCGCCCTCGGGGTCGCCGTCTCCAGTCGACGCGTCCGTGCTCGTCACGATGGGGTCGACGGGACGCATCGCGCTGAGGTAGGCCAGGCCCAGCAGCGCACCCGCAGCAAGCAGCTCAGCCGCCACGTCGGGCCACAGCCGCCAGACATTGTCATCTGCCTTGCGCGCATACCGCTGCGCCGCACTGAACACGGACAGAAGGGGCCTCCTCAATAGTGCTGCCCAGTTGTTGTGGCCAGCGAGCTGGAACACAGCGCGACCAGATACATACGTCTGGGACGCCAACACCAATAGGGCGAGACGCATCTTCCACAGGCGGCTGGAGGACAGGCGAACCTCGCCAGTGCCGCGCAAGAACACCAAACCCGTGATCGACTGCTCGTCCGCGGTGGTGGCGACCCCCTTGCAGCGCAACCCGCTAGCCTCCAGCTCGCGCTCGACAAATGCAATGCCGCCCCGCACCTGCTTCCGATCCACACCGACCACCGCCACGCCGTCCACGTAGGTGGCGACCGCTGGGCCGTGGGCGACGCCCTTCACCACATGCTCGTCGCCGATCATGCCCTGCTCGCGGAAGCCAGCCTTCAAGACGCGCGCCAGAAAGACGTGCAGGCAGAAGCACAGGGACCAGTTCCACCCCATAGGGAGCACGACCAAGCGGGAGGCGCACGCTTCCCTTTAGCCATCTCCACGGGCAACGAGGGATTGAGTTTCAACAAATCAGACACGGGGGCGCCGGGCAGAACCATGAGCTCGGCCAGCCCGACGGGGGCCCCCATGCGGTTGAAGGCCAAGCCGCCTCGATGTCCACCTGCTCGGCCACCAACTCGTCGCCCTCTCGGGCGCGCAGCCCGCTCCACGCTCCAGCCGTCGGCGGCCCCACCGTGGCGGGATCGTGAAAGTAAGCATTGACATACATCGCATCCAGAACCAGTCTGCGTCCCCCATCGGACTTTGCGACGAAAAACGGCGCAATGGTGCAGGAGGCGCCCTCTCCGAAGTTGATCACACCCGCCTGGAGGATTCGACTCAGAAACCCACAGTAAGTCAACATGTCTCGACGTAGGACCTCGTCAAAGTGGGGACGAATTGCCGAGGAATGATCCTCCTTCGGGCGCAAGAGTCTGGCCATCCAGTCACGCCACAAGTCGCTCGCCTCCCCGACCAGGTGCTCGCCAGGCTTGCACTTGACGTTATCCAGCGGGAGGGCGATCGAGTCAACGGCGAACGCGGCTGGCTTCACAGGCTCATCGAGGTAGCCTGGGGTGGCGCGGCGCAACTCACGCAGAGCTGCGGCCGAGCTGACAGGCGGCGGGCCCAGCGACGCCAGGCGCCGCCTCAAGTCCAGAACGCCCGCCCACTGAGAGAGAGAGAGAGAGAGAGAGAGAGAGAGAGAGAGAGAGAGAGAGAGAGAGAGAGAGAGAGAGAGAGAGAGAGAGAGAGAGAGAGAGAGAGGGGGGTTGAAGTCGGGGCTGCCCTCCTTGCCGTAGAGCCAGTTGACCGCCGCCAGGCACTCCGACGTCCACGAATTGACGAATGCATCCTGTACAGCCCGTCGTCTGCGGCCGCGCCTCGGAGCCGTGAGAGCATCCAGCCTCGGTGACTGTAAGGTCGCGGACGCTGCGCGCAGCGGCACGGGCAAGAAATCCCGCCGCGCGACCATGGGAACAGGAAGAGCCCCATTCGCCGCCAGGCGGGCGGACGGGCCCCTCACCCTTCGAGCCGACCTTGCCAGGGGTGGCCATCTGAGCCTTCAACTTCGTGGTCTCTGAACGCTGCTGATCGACCAGGCTCTGCAAAGCCGCATGGCCGCCCTTCCCGCCCCTGCTGTTTGCCGACGCTTGATGCTCGGAACGCTCCTCACGCATCTTCCGCCTCTCCTTCAGGATAGCGGCCACCGTCCTCAACTTCTCCGAAACGTAAGACAGAAGGGAGGGTGCGACCATGACCAGGCCGCGCGTCTCCCCGGCGCAAAGGTAGAGGTGGGCATCCTCGAGCAACTCGTCGCCCTGGGCGGCCCCGATCGCTCGCTCCCGATGCCGATATTCACACATCTGCAAGTGCCGAGACACCAGCTCCACACACACGCCAACTCTATGATATTTAATTGATCATACACGACAGCCAGCTGCAAGAACCGACAACAAAACTCATGACCTATCACGGACTGGCCCCCCGCCGTCAAGCCGACCTCGGAACGCCACTTGGCGCGTCGGTTCCGCGGGGAAACATCGCGATCTCGAATGCATCTCGCAACCCACAACGTAGCCCTCGGGCCTGAGGTGGGGAACTTTGGCCACTCCGTCTCTGGAAACTCGCTGACCGCGCCCCTCCAGTTAAGGCGCCTGCCCTCCTCCACCGCCTCACGGACACCCAACACTCTCGCGTCCAGGGAGCCGCCCTTGGGCGCCTGGGTGGA
>CAUYUJ010016373.1:70000-87500 GCA_963575745.1 Prorocentrum cordatum | reverse complement strand
CCCATCCCGGTCCTCACCCTCATCCTGATCATCGTCCTCACCCTCATCCTCATCATCCTCATCATCCTCATCGTCAGCATCAGCAGCAGCATCATCAGCATCATCATCAGCTTAATCAGCATCATCATCAGCAGCAGCATCATCGTCATCATCGTCATCATCATCACCATCATAAGCATCATCAACATCGTCATTATCATCACCATGATCAGCATCGTCAGCATCGTCAACATTATCATCATCATCATCAGCATCATCGTCATCAGCATCATGATCTTCTCCATCCTCATCATGACCATCATAATTCTCCTCCTCCGCATGCTACTGCTGTCTTTTCCTCCTCATCATCGTCGTCATCATCATCATCAGCAGCAGCAGCAGCAGCATTAGCATCATCATCATCGTCTCCCCCCTCCGCCTCCTCCATCCTCTTCCTTCTCCTCCTCCTCCTCCGCCTCCCCCTCCTCCTCCTCCTCCTCCTCCTCCTCCTCCTCCTCCTCCTCCTCCTCCTGCTATGTTTCCTCCCTTCTCCTCCTCATCACGCTCCTCCTCATCCAACTTTTCCTCCTCCTCCTCCTCCTACTCCTCTTCCTCCTCCTCATCATCCTCTTATTATTCTTCTTCTTCCTCCTCTCCTCCTCCTCCTCCTCCTCCTCCTCCTCCTCCTCCCTCCTCCTCCTCCTCCGCCTCCTCCTCCTCCTCCTCCCCCTCCTCCTCCTCGCTCCTCCTCCTCCTCCTCCTCCGCCGCCTCCTCCTCCTCGTCCTCATCCTCCTCCTCCTCCTCCTCCTCCTCCTCCTCTCCTCTTTCTCCTCCTCCTTATGCTCCTCCTCAGCCTCCTCAACCTCTTCCTCCTCCTCCTCCTCTTCGTCCTCGTCTTCGTCTTCCTCCTCCTCCTCCTCCTCCTCCCCCTCCTCCTCACAGGTTTCCTCTTGCCCTCCTCCTCCTCCTCCTCGTTCTCCTCCTCCTCCTCGTCCTCCTCCTCCTCCTCCTCCTCCTCCTCCTCCTCCTCCTCCTCCTATGATTCCTCCTTTCTCCTCCTCCTCCTCCTCATGCTCCTCCTCATCCTCCGTTTCCTCCTCCTCCTCCTCCTACTACTACTCCTCTTCTCCTCCTCATCATCCTCTTCTTCTTCTTATTCTTCTTCTTCGTCTCCTCCTCCTCTCCTCTTCATGTTCCCCCTCCTCCTCCTCCTCCTCCTCCTCCTCCTCCTCCTCCTCCTCCTCTCCTCCTCCTCCTCTCCTCCCCCCTCCTCCTCCTCGTGCTCCTCCCTCCTCATCCTCCTCCGCCTCCTCCTCCCTCCTCTCCTCCTCCTCCTCCTGCTCCTCCTTCCTCCTCCTCTCCTCCTCCTCCTCCTCCTCCTCCTCCTCCTCCTCCTCATCCTCCTCCTCTTCCGCCTCCTCCTCCTCCTCCGCCTTCTCCTCCTGGCATTATTAGTTGTAGTAGCAGTACCCGTCTTAAGATATCTATAATTATCATGGTTAGAAATATCGTTACTAGGAACATCATTACTAGTTGCATCAAACGTATTATGATCCAGGATACTGCCATTATGAATATTAGCATCACCATTCGATTATTTGTAGTATTGATACTATTGTGAAAATAGAAATACAAATAATAACAACAACAACAACAACAACAATAATAACAACAACAGTAATGTTAGTGGCAATTTCATCAGTGTTAGTATTAGCATTCGTATCATTATGATTATGTATAATATTAGTAATAGAAAACACAATAGACGTAGTATTAGTGGCAGTGTTATTGTTAGTACTGGTATCAGTAATATCAAGTTTAGTACTATTACTGGTAATATCGTTAGCCGTGTTCTCATTACTAGTAGTACTATGAGTAATCATGCTTGTAGTCGAATATAATGGTACGTTTTATTACTAGTCGTAAGCATTACATTATACGTATTAGCAATACTGATACTATTGGTAGTACTATTAACAATGCTAGCCTCAGTGTTATTATTACGATATGCACGTGTTAGTAGTATTACTAGTATTGTGATTGTTGAGATTAGAATTAGTATGACGATTACTAACATTACCAGTCATCCTTACTACTACAAATAATAACAATATGATTCGCATCATTAGTATTACGATTACGAATAATAGAAATATAAATAATATTGTAACGAGTACGAGTATGATTACTACTATTAGCACTAGTACCATTAACACGATTGCGATTATGAGTACGTAACAGATTGTTGTTAGTATTGGTGTTGTTACTACCACTACTCTTAACAATACTATCTTCTCAGTAGCATTACGAGTAACACGATCGGTGTTGCTAATATGTGTCGTAGTGTCATGTTTCATATTGAGCGTATTACGAGTGTCCGTATCATTCGTATGGCGATTATTAACCGCATGACTATTAATACTATTGTGGTGTAGTGTTCGTTATATTATTATTCGTATTATCAATTTCCCTCCGGTTTAATAATCGCATTGTTATGTGTATTATTATGCGCCCTCTTGTTTTACTATTCCTGCTAACATTATGTGCGTTCGCATTACTCATATTGGGTGTAGTACTCATGTTCATGATTGCTCCTCTTCTGAATATTAACCATATTCCTTGTCCTCCTCATCCTCCTCCTCCTTTTCATCCTCCTCCTCCTCATCTCATCCTCCTCCTTCTCCCCCTTTTCTCCCTGAACCAACTCCCATCCCACGGAACTCCCCATGTCCCACTGGTCCTGCAGTGGTCGGGTTTGCGACCGCCGCGGCGGCTCTTTGCTGCTGGACACCTGGCTGGCAGTCGGAGAAAAAGGGGCTGACGGACGGACGCTCACATGCGCGCGGAAGCGCGGCCCCTCCAGGAACGGAGCGGTGGCGTCGTGGCGATAAGTTTTCAAACAGAGATGGGGCAACATGCTGGCAATGCCGTGTGTGCGCGATGCAAGATGGGGCAGGGGAGAAGACGGGGAGTGGAAGCGAGGAGCAAGAAACGGAGAGACGAGGGGAGGTTCGAGGTTCGGGAAAATCAAGTTGCGGTGGCGTTTCCCCTGTTGTTCGGGCCTCCTGCTGGTTCCCCGCCGCCACGGTGACTTTGCGCCGCCACGACTGGACGCAGGGTTTCGCAGCGGGCGGGGGGGGGGGAGTGAAATGGGGGTCGAGGAGCGAGGGCCCGAGCTTCGAGGTTCAAGGTTTGGAAACTTCCACCTGCCACGGTTTCCGATCGTCGACTCGGCTGGATGTCCTGCAAGATTCGAATCACGCCCCTCGCAATGTCTGGGGCCGCATAGCAGACGGAGGGGCTGGAGGACTCGAGCATCGAAGTTTGAAGGCGTTTGTCTTTTCGGACCTCATGAGCTTCTCGCCGCCACGGCTGGATTCCCAATCTGGCTCGAGAATACCCTTGGACGGCTTGGGCGTCGATTGTGGACCCCCGAACCCAACGAGGAGAGGGAACTCTGACCCGCTCGCGCCGCGGGAACACAAAAAGCACGACGGGCATGTTTCGGAAGTGGCAGGCCTCCAGCAGTGGTCTTACCAGACACTTCGGAACGGGGGGAACCTTCCAAAAAAAAATAAACACAAAAATGCATCTGAGCGCTCCCAACGTGCCGTAGGCACTGAATTGAGTGTTGTCCGATCCTCTCGGACGCTCGATATGGAATATGATACATCACGACTTGTCCAGAAGCCGCGAGCGCGTGTTTGGGAATACACACTCCCGTCGTGGCTTAAGATGGCCGCAGGCCCCGCCATGGACACCTCGTCGGGGCCTCTCGGGCCGTCTTGGAGGCCCTGGGGGGCACGTCCAAAGAGGCCATAAAAGCTTGAAAGCGTGTAATTGCGGAATGAGCTTCGCAATCGCGCATCTTTGTTTCTTCCTAATGAAAGACGGCCCCAGGTGAAGACCCCAACCATAGCTCGAAAAGGCCCTCGAAGCTCCCACTGGGGGCCCAGGAGGCCACCAAGATGGCCCGAAGCGGGGCCCAGAAGGGGGAACCCAAACTAACGTTTCCAGCTGTTTCCCCACGCTGGCCCCCGAGACCGCCAGCCCCAAGACGCCGCCGGCAGGCCCCCCAGAGGCCCCAAAAGACTGACAAAATGTCACCAAAACGCCAATTCTCTGACTGCGAAGGCAAAGCACCCTCGACATGAAGGCGTGAACAGCACCGTCAAGAAGCACAAGTTGGGAAACAGATCTCCAACCATTTCTATCGCGCATAAATCTGACCATGCGCACGGAGAGCGCTCGCCGCACACAACATTATGGATCCTCGCGTTGCCGCGTCATCTGTTGCGGCCTGTCACTCTCGCGTCTGCACCTGGAAAGCTGCCCCCACGCGCTTGACCACATCGCACGCACCTGGCCCGCTGCAGATGGTTCGCCCCCTGCTGCGTGACCTGCGTTCTCGGTGGGCACTCGCAGGGCAAGCGCGCATGCCTCGCACATGAAACGCACTCACTCATGCAACGCGGCCCAACGCCGCCGCCAGCGCCCCCGTCTCCAAGGTAAGACATGCACGCGCACCTCCTGCATGAAATGGAATTCCGCACCCTCTCGTGGTTTCTGGCGAAGTACTGCAGCGCATACAAAATTTCACTCGTCGCGGTCGCTGCTGCCGTCGCCCGAGTCGTCGCTGTCATCCTAGTTCTTGTCTGCTCTCGTATGTGGCGGCGTGGGGGGCCTCTACCTTCTCGCTCTTGTTAGTTTCTCTCGTACTACTCGTGGTACTCTTGTTTTCTGCCTGTGGGATCATCCTCTTCGCGTCGTCCGAGTCATCTCCACTCGTTACAGCGCGACGCCATCCCACTGCCGGTTCGATTGTATTCAACGCTCTAGCCAGCCCGCAGTCTGCGGCTTCTGATTATGTTCTCCGTCGATCAGGTCGTCAAATCTTCTCTGGGCATAGCCGTCGTCCTCCTCTTGGCACTCTGTTGTCCGTCATGCTCGCTCTCGGAGTCTGGATTGAAAATGTCGCTGCTTTCGCTGGCGGTCTTGACCACCGTCGGCCCCTGCGCGTTACCCGTCGGCCCCTTGATCGTCCACGCCCGCAACTGTTACTTGAAGTTTCCCGTCGCGAGAAACTCCTGCTTGCAGAAAAAAACCACCGCCCTCGCCCTTGCACGGCTGCCGCTTCCTCCCACGGGAAGGAACGTGGCTCGTCATACTTGACCTCGCGAACCGAATCCACGATGTTCTGGAAAGTCACCTGGAGGATAAAGTCGGCATTTCCAAACCCTGGCGCGCGATGGCCTTGCCAGCGCCGTCCTCGCAGCTAAGACCTGCCCGCCTTGCCCCGCCAATGTCATCGATCTTGGCAGGCATGCCCGTTGCCGCGCCGGGCGCAAAAATAGCTGCTCGCGATGATCGACGCGCACTCGTCGGAGTCCCCCTGAAATAGCCCCCCACCTATCGCTCTGGGGCATTCTTCTTGGCAATCGATGTCGCGGTCGTTGCTGATGCCCCACGTATGTCCTGGCCCTTGGAAGGCGCCTCCTGTTCGCCCAGGCCTCGCGCCTCGTCTCACCGCGTCGTCGGAGCAGTAGGCGCTCGTTGCCAGGACTCGACCCACGCCTGTGGACGTGGTCGCGCGCAGACTGTCGCAGCCAGTCATTCACGCGAGCCGAGACTGCTCGGTTTCTTTCCAGATCTGCATCCAGCCCAGCACGCCCGCCCCGAAAACTCCAGCAAGTAAGCCCTGATCAGCTCGGCCGACAACCCCCGCACTGCCCGGCGTCTCGGCAGCAAGCGCCGGTCTGACCTCTGGTTCGAGTTTGTGGGATCGGAACGAGACTACGTTCATGATATCTCGATGGGCACTAGCCCCGCTTGCGCGCTGATCGGTGCCAGGACAGGCTCATCCCGCAGGCTCAAGAAGCTGCT
Organism: Prorocentrum cordatum; assembly: GCA_963575745.1. Classification (NCBI taxonomy): domain Eukaryota; class Dinophyceae; order Prorocentrales; family Prorocentraceae; genus Prorocentrum; species Prorocentrum cordatum. The sequence goes on along the minus strand of CAUYUJ010016373.1, from coordinate 81,637 downwards.
GTCGCCCCATGCTAACAAAACTAGGTCCATGATGGACCTGGCCCCGATGTCTTGGCAGACCATCCAAATATCGGCATCGCGCTGAGCCTTGGTGACCACGCAGCAGTAGAACCTGATGTCCTCAGACGTCGCCTGAGTGACTCTGGACTGCGACTGTTGATTCCAAAGCATAGATCTTGTCGCGACTCCTCCAGCCATTCAAATCTGCCGCCACCTACGCACAGTGCTCCTCGTGCGGCCGGAGAATGATTGTTCTGCCTTTGCCCCTTGCTCGGGCATGTCTTCCGTGCGGTCACGTCGCATCCCTTACTGCTGGCGAATATCCCGAAATCTTTCTGGGCGAGCTTGATTCCCGCACGCACAAACTCCTCCGTCTGCCACTTGCCGCGCGGGAACCTCGGCTTCGGAGCCCTCGTGCACTCGGCCCAGGCGACGTCGCCGAAGCGGATCTGGTCGTCGCCCACGCGCGCGCCCACCGAGCTTTCAAGCCCGATACTTCCATGCCATCGGTACAGGGTTGGACGCGGCCCGTTCGTCTTCGCACCGCACGCGCCCACGTCGTCACCGCGCACTCGGTGCCACCCCAGGGGCGCGTCGTTGAATCCACGCACTTGCCTTCTGGCCCGCATACGAGGCACATCAAGCAGTCCTCCTCGAGGCACTCGAAGATAGGCCCCATGCAAATTGAAGAACGATTTCAGGAAAACCGCATCCACGTAGCCCTGCCCCAGAACGTGACCCAGCGTGCTTGCCGCGTGCATTTGCAGGTCCATCACGTCGACTGGCGAGGTCGGAGCGACCGCCTCTAGCGCCCCGAACATCGCGCCCTTGCCTTGAAAGCCTTTGCTCCCGATGCGTGCGCGTACATATGGCGGCACCTGGCCTGGAGTCTGGTTGCTCGTTCCTGGTACTTCATGTCGGTGTAGACTGCCCATGTCGACTATATTCGTGCTTGAGTCAACTTGCTGCATGTAGCTCATTCTGTCGATCGGAAAGAATGGAGTCGACCGTGACTCGCAAATCCCACTTCAACAACTCGGCACCCAGAACCTCTGAGCTCTGCACTGGTGCTGCCTCGGACGGCTCCTGAGATTGATACCTCTTTCTCCCTCTCTTTCTCTCTCTCCTCTCTCTCTCCTTGAGCCTCTTCCAAAATAGTCGCGCTACCAGATGCTGATCCGCCCAGATGACGAAGAATGCGCCGTGATCTGCAAGGCGAATACTCGGGCCATCCGCATCCTGCGCGAGGATTGGCGAATTGGCCAGGCTACACAGGGCGCGAGCGCCCAAGCCTAGAGGCTAGAGCCAGTTAAATCCGCCTCCTCCGCTTTGCAAAGGAACTTTCTTTAAAAATATGCTCAACACCTGTACACAGGCGCTCGGCAGCAGACAATTCTGCTTCCGTCACGGTGGAGCCCACATCAAACATGTAGGCTTCTGAGCACACGAGTGTCCACGGGCCATTCTCTGGAGCAACTTCAATCCAGCGGCCTCCTGCAGCACCCCCACGACTCACACCACCATCCCAGCATCCTCTGATGTATGTGATGTTTGTCTGGTTCTGTTTGATATAGTCATGCTTGTATATTATGTAGCAGTTTCCTTCCCTCGCATGGCGTGTCAGCTCATCAGCGTAGGCGTTAGCCTCTCTAGATATATGCTTCCAGAAATCCTTTCCGTAGGTAGGGCATCGTGTATTATACTGTTCACACATATTACACATATGTTGAATCCGGGCAATCCGTTTTGCGCACCCGTTGTTGTTACACGCCCAGACCCCCTCAACCATTGTACCACCGTCATACTGCCACCACACATTTCAATAGCAATCCCCTCCATCCCAGGGTCCCATATAGTAGTTTGTTCATGTATGATTGCAAGACGTCGGGCCAGCTCATCATTTGTCGGTGTCTTCGCAAACCCCCCAATCCGTACCTCCTTATCCCTCGGCGCAAACATATCCTGCATTTTGGGCACCTGTGAGATGCGGCCCACAAGCCCCCCCCCAGCCCGTCGGATCTACACGGGCATCGCACCAGAGGACGGACCTCCATTTCACAAACGGTGCATGCCAGCTCCCTGCCACCATTCGTGGTCTGCCTCGGAGCCGTCTTCGCCCCTCCATGGATGCTGCTTGGGTCGCTGCCGCCAGCACTGCATCTCTCTGCACCGTCCACTCCCCCGACACATGTAGCATCACACGCAGTGTCTGCTGCCACGACTTCCTATACACTGCGGTAGGCACGCGACACTTAGATTGGGAGACCTCAACAGCATATTCAAAGTTATGTCTCACAGCTTTCTCCACAAGTGTTTTGAACCCCGCTTCTTTGAACATATCCCTGGACCTGGCGGGGCTCCGATCCCTGAACTCCCCCCATGCGTCCGTCTGCATTGTGTGCAATCCCCGCATCATGTTGAGACATCCCCCTCCGGAACGTCGCAATATGTTAAGCACACGTTCACAACATTTCCATCCCACACATCCGTGATTTACAATATGTTGGGCTCTGTTACGGCACTGTCTGCATTTCGCCCTCCTACCCACCGCCCGCGATCAGGAAAACTGAATATCAGCAAAAAAACACAGCTTGCCCGCATCAACGCGGTGCCGCACTGCATGAAAACCCTTCGGGTTCGTCACGAACTTAACCCCCAATATCTCACGTTCATCCTTCCTCGGTAGAATAACAGCACCACGTAACTGATGAGGCAGGCCAGGGTCTCCAGCCTGCATACACATATCATCCCCCAGTTCACATGTCAATGATTTCGCACCCTGGTTCTGATTTAAACCAAACACGAGGTACTCCAAATTTTCAAACTTCCCGTCCATCCAGCACGCCTGGGAGCCACAGTCATCAGACCCACAATTTTCTTCAACTGGTTTGCTGAAGTTGACAATAGCACCACATTATCTGCCCATGAGAAGTGATGGACCAGCGCCCGTTGCGCCCCGTCACCTTCCAATCGAACTCCAGAGTTACAAGACGCCCAGGCTTCAACAATGGCCCCCCTATTCCCTCGAGCACAATGTTAAAGAGCACGAGTCCCTCTTTACTTCCTATTCGTACCGATTTGTTATACAAGATCCCCTCACTGCTAACATCTTGAAAATCAAAAACAGCTGTATTTCCCAATCATTGGCTCCACTGTGACAATAATCAGATCAACTGGATACCTGGGATATCCCATCGCACGGATCACCATCGCAACCGTCACATGGTCAAACGCGCTCTTCATGTACAATACGCCCATATGTATAGAGTCACCCTCCCCCCCAGAGCGTGGCATGACGTGTCATATGTAGTAACGGAGCCGTCACATGATGTACTTTGTGACTTTTCTGGAATCCATGCGTGGCCAAATCTCTTCACATGTCCATGTTCCTCAACAAAAATAAGAAGGCACGCCATATACCACTTACTCATAGCACTCAACAGCGATATCCCCCGAGTACCTCGAAACGTTCGAATAACACTCATTTTGGGAATCACCTGCACACACAATTTTCTCCACGAATCTGGGGGCGGCTTTTTTCTGATCATGAGTTTCTTGAAATGAGTGTCGTACCAATCTCAATGCAGTCCAAGGCATTGCTTTGAGAACCTCCGCCACCAGGCCATCGGAGCCCGCCGCGGCCCCGCCCTCCAGGCGAGCTCGAGCCCCCAGCAACACACCCATCGATATGACTCTATTCGCAATCCCGCTCTCTGCCCCCCCCCCCCCCCCCCCCCCACACACACACACACCACACACACACACACACACACACACACACACACACACACACAACACACACACACACACACACAACACACACACACACACACACACACACACACACCACCGCTGTGTCCGTAGTCGGTGCAACTCTCTCTTCGCAGAGTCTCTCCCCCCATCACGTGTGTATGACAGTTGTACATGTTTGTTCAACTCCTCCACCGATTTGTGTTTGTTTTCCGCCACAGCCCCGTCGCTCTCAAATTCCTTGATACACTTACGGGGTCCATGTTTGGAGCCGTTGAAATCCTTGAGGAGCTGCCCTCGCCTGACCCTTCTTCGAAAAGATGTACGTCGCAAAATATGTTTCTTTCGCTCACCGAAGACACCCTCCGCAACTCCGCTTCCACATCCACCAGTTGATCAGGTTTCTTAGTTGGTTTAGTGTCCGACCTGTCCTTTGCATGCCTACACGCGGTCGCTGCACCCACACGCATCTCTCCCACTGCTTGTACATGTATGTCACCCTGTTGACTCGCATGTTGTTGTATCTGCACGTCGGCCAGTGTACTGAACACATTCGCAGACCCGCAATGCCCCTGGGTCCAGTTGATGAGACTCGGGGGTCTAGGATGCGCACCGATGTACGTTTGATTTCCACCCATACTTCCGCATGATCACTGCATCGCGATGGCCGATCCTGTGTAGGATCAACAAATTCGACCATGCATTCAAATGAGCAGTTGATCCGAGCCACCTCGGTACCTGCAAACTGCGTCCGCACAAATACGTAGTCCAACACCCTGGAGTAACTGCTGGTACTCCACGGCCTGTGCGTCACTTGTCGCACGCCGTAGGTGTTGGCCGCACAAAGACCCCAATAATTCAGAAAGCGCACGAGCATGTCCCTCCTCTCCGCATGGTGCTCCGCCTCCGTCCTCAGCCACACCTCCCCCAATCCTTCCCCTGTGGATCCCAAGAGGGTCGGTTCCAGCTCAGTCTGCGCATCTGTCCCCGCAAAATGCAATGCCTTTGACCCCTGGCATTGTTCGCTACATACTTGCATGCATGCACGCAGCTTAGCTAACACATCACACGATTCGGGAAGTCGATCATCTCCCCGCTGCACTGTGGGTACGTACACTGAGGACACAACCACAGATGCAAATTGTACCGTTGCAAACCTCTAACCAGATCTACTGCCTGAGATAGTCGCCGCCCAAGGCACCCGAAAGGCCACAGCAGCCCGTCTGCAAGCACTAAAACGCAGTTGCCACCCACATGCTTCAAATACATCCGATGACATACGTTGGCACTCTTGCAAACACAGCACATCACATTGACAATAATCCAGCAATGCTGGTAGAAGCTCGCTATTTCTCATGTTGACGCTCCAAGTTGCCACCGCGAGCGGAGCGGCAGATGGGCACCGTCAACTGCTTGATTGTCTGAGCTTTGTTAGCAACGCTTCCTGATCCAACTCAGGCCCCACCCTCCTTAAGTTATTAGTATGGAGCGTCCGCCCACTGTGCACACCATATGTATGTGTTCGGCGGCCCTGGCTCCCCTTTGCAAACTGTTCCCGCCGTCTCCTTTACTTCCGCAAAACAGCTCTGGAATTTGCCAACTTGTTGCGCATGTGGTGTTCTTCATGGCGCACATCCAACATGAAACTTCGCATTCGCTGGTAAAGATGCGTTTCCCATGCTGCACCCCCTTTTCAAAGCAATTCCGAACTGCCACATGATCGCCCCCGTCGTTCCCTTTTCGAAGTGAATACGTCCACGCGTGCATGGCCAGTATCTCCCAGTATTTCCACAAGCGGTTCTCACATTATCAAAGGCAGCATTGCGCGTTGCACCCAAAGAAGCCAGTCCCAATAATATTGTTATGTTGACCGTCAAAGTTTGTAAGTTTGTTGTTTCATAGCCTCCCTTTGTTTGATCTCTCAGTTTTCCATCCATCACGTGAAACCCAGCCTTTGAATTCAATATACGATGGCACCCAATTCGCATTGTATCCTAAACCACTGCACGCATCTCCAGATCCATATCTCGTCGAGCCACTCGCACATGATTGGGCGTCTCCGTTCTTCAAATTCTGAATATCCGCATGGGCCTGTTTCATCTGCTCTGATAATGTTTTGACATCCGTCGTTGTTTTGTCAATATGTTGTTCCATGATGTGCAAACCTGAGGCAACTGATGCTTTGAACTCATTGACTGTCGCCGTAACTTCGCCCTGGCCCTTCAAAATTTGCCCGGGCATCTCCTCGGGCGCGAGCGTAGCTGATTGAGGCGCCTGGACAGCAGCGCTAGGAGCCGCGGCCAGACCACTCGCAGCACTGGGGGCTTGGGCCGTAGCTAAATGAGGCGCCTGGGCAGCAGCATCAGGAGCCGCGGCCAGACCACTCGAAGCACCAGAACCTTTGCCCGCCCCTTTGGCACTTACTTCTCTCAACCATTCACTGCTACATTTTGGCATCATCCGTTTTGCCGTCACCGTTTTGATCCATCTGCGCCGCCATCGCTGCTGATGATCGTCGTTTACTTTTGACTTTGACGTTCTGCAATGTGAGCAGAGCTGCACGGTACCTCTCTGATTGACCAATCTGCTTGAAATCGCACGCACCCTGTTGAACAAATGGTAGCGTCGGAGAAAATTCAAGTCCCAGCGCAATATGATGTTCTTCTTTTTATTGCGGCACTATACCTGATGCATAGTTCAGCCAATCTTGAGGATGAGGATCACAATCAATACCAACGCCAGCTGAAGTAAGATGATCACAGTAATCGTCGTCTGAATATAAAATATAGCCCCCCTGAGAATCCGTTTTCAGCCCAACTGCCCACAGCAGTCTTTTCTGCAAAATCTAAACAAGTCTTGATCTTCTTGAGACCCCCACGAAGTTATTGATGTCTATGAGAGCAAAGACAAGGGACGATGTGGGCACAGCCCCCGCGACGCGTCAAACACACACCGCACGAGAGGGGGGCTTGAGGCGAGCCCCTGCGCGCGCGCCCTGACGCGGGCCCTGCTCGACGTCGAACCCTCGACAATGCGAATCGGTTTTTCAGTCACAGCTTGAGAGCCCTTGAGCCCCTGAGCCCTTGAGCCAAGAAATCTTCTCGACGATCGCCGTCGCCGCCGGGCCCGCGCTCGAACTCCTCGAACATCGACCGCAGGCCACCACTAAGCGCGCCCATCTTCGACAGCGACGCTTCATGGGCGCCCCCCCTGGCATCCACGCTGGCACCTCGATCAACGAGATCGAGGCCCTCCTCGCCCGGCGACCCCCCCGGAACCTTCGTCGCAGCAAGGCCTGCCACTGGCTGCGGTTGAGGCAGCTGGACCCCGTCGCCCATCAGCCTGCTCTGATTCGGGCTTCTGTTCCTTAGACGGTTTCTCCATGATCAAGCGGCGTCTGCGTTCCCTGATCCACCTCGGCCATCACGCTGGGCCCCGTCTGCTCCTCCTCCTTCGACTCGGTCATAGCTCTTAGCCGCCCCCGTGACCCTCTCGTCGAGGAACCCGCTCTGCGCGTTGAACTGGCCGAGCTGCTCCGCAAGCACCCTCGAGTCCTGCTCGAACGACAGCCAGTCGAACATCTCGGCCCCATCGCTGCTAGGCTGCACGCGCTGCTCAGGAAATACGAGAACATGTAGACCACGGTAGGAGAGGAACACAGTCGTCGCGCCCTCCGCGCCGATCACCAGCACGCGCCCGAGCCAGCCTGTCGATAGCTGTAACCTCTTGCTCGTTCGGCCGGACCCCCAGGCCCTCGATCGGACGCCCGGCCCTCTCGGCAGCGCCCCGGCCGACCGACTCCTCGAGAGCGCCGCTAGGTCGTCCAGCGCGACGAGGGCCCTGAGCGCCGCCCGCCGACTCCCCTCGGCTCGCCCCGCTGGACCCAACTGGTGCGACCCCGCGCTCAGCGCCGACAATTAAGCCCCACCTGACAGGAGTCGCCGGCACCCGGCACCCGCAGGTCGCGCCCGAAAACTGATTCTAACGGGGAAAAGCCTTCAACCAGCAGGCGGCCGTTGGCCACCCAGCTCGATCGCGTCGCCCACCGGACCAGGGGATCATCCGTCGCAAGGTACACGTCATGGTGAAGCTCGACGAAGCGGTGCTTGACCAGGTCAAGCTCGCCTCGACCTTGACCTTGTCTTCCGTGCCTCTGCCGGCACAGGCCACGAAAGGATGCCATGCCGTCTGCGCATCTGGACCATCGCCCCTGAGTTCTGGCCCCCTGGCACGTCGTAGAACAAGCAAGTGGGCGGACCAACCAACGCGACCAAGTGCACCTCGGTAGCTCGGGTCGTCTCGGCCGCCCCAGCGAACCCGTTGCCCATAATCGCCGCGACGGTGCCGAGCGCTGTCCGTCCGTCCACCGCGGTACTAAACATCCGCCTCGCGCCGTCCGATAGGACCACCTCGAGGTCGTCGACGCGCGGGTCGTCGCAGCACGCTCGCGCCCCAACGTTAAACGCCGCCCTGCCCTCCTACGCGGACCAACTCCGTCGCTGACCCTGCATCTCATTGAACTCAAACGCTCTCGCCCACCACGCGCACGAGGTCTGGCGGCGGCGGCGGGCGCCGGCACGCAGTCACAACCAAAAAAAATCTGAGTCTCACGGGGCCCCGTCAAGCGCGGGCACGAGCGGGCCCTCGCCACATCTTCGAGGGCGAGAGCAGAGCGGACGCCCTGAAGCACCTAACTCGGGGACGCACCGCTGGATGTTAGGAACCGACGCAACGGCGATAGGCACTGGCGACTCGAGAAAGAAACGGGGGGCTTCCCCCTCAGCCTCTGGGAGGTCAACCCCCACGGGGTGAGAGGGGCCACAAACCTGCTCTGTCAAACCGAGAGGAGGAGGCGGCAGGATCACCCAGCGCACGCGAGTTGAAACACTGGAAAAGGCTGTCGGCGCGGCCCCGCATGGACCGCTGGCCGCACGACGGGGGTAAACCCTCGTTGCGCATCTTGAACCATCAAGTCCCGGAGGCTCCGCCAGGGCCCCTGCCCACCCGGTTCTAGTCCAGAGACACGGATGAAGGCTTGTGCCTCTTCCGCACCTTCAGAGGCCTCCGCCGCTTCGGGCCCCCCATACTCCGCGGCCTCCGCAGCCTCCGCCGACTCCGCCGCGGCCTCCCTCTCCTGTTCCCTGCCCTGCTGCTGCTGCTGCTGCTGAGGGAGCAAGGGCACATCTAAGTCTTCTCGTGAGTTCTGCTGGCTTCCAGAAGGGCCCAGAAAGCTGTTAGGGAGCAGGGGTACCTCCTTCTGGTCGTCAGAGAGGGTTCTTTGAGGTCTCGCGGGTCTCTAGTCCCCGGGGTGGGTCTGCTGCTGTTGGGGCTGCTGTTGCTGCTGCTGCAGCACCTGTTGCTGGTGGTGCGGCTGTGGTTGTGGGTGCTGCAGCAGATGCTTTGGCTGCTGAGGGGGGTGCTGCTGCTGCAGCTGCGGGGTGCTGTTGCTGCTGCTGCTGCTGCTACTGTAGCTGCTGCGGCTGGTGCCCTGCTGCGGCGTCTGTTCGCAGGGGGCCTGTGGCTGCCGCTGCTGCAGCTGCAGCTGTTGGGTTCTGTTGCCGCAGCTGCTGCAGCTGTGGCTGTCCAGTTGTTGTGGCTGCTGCTGCTGCTACTGTTGCTGCTTCTGCGGTTGCGGCTGCAGGTGCTGCTGCTGCTGTTGCTGCTGCTGCTGCTGCTGCGGCTGCTGCCGTTGCTGCTGCAGCGGCTGCTGCCGCTCCTGAAGCTGTTGCTGCTGCCACAGTGGCTGCAGCAGGGGCAGCTGCTGCAGCGGCTGCTGCATCTGCTGCCACGGCGGCCGCAGCAGCCGCGGGGGGGCGGCGGGGGCGGCAGCGGCGGCCGCCGCAGCCGCCGCGCCACCGGCCTCGCCGCAGGCGGCCGCGGGGGCGGCCGCGGCGGCGCGGGCCACCGAGCCCGCCGCCGCCGCCGCGAGAGAGCGGCAGCGGCGGCAGCAGCGTCCGCCGCGACGGCCGGCCACGCCGGCCACGGCGCCGCCGGCCGCCGCCGCCACCGGAGGGGATCCAGCGGCGGCGGCAGCAGCGGTGGCGACGGCAGCGGCGGCAGCAGCGGCGGCGGCTGCGCCGCCAGCGGCCCCGGGGGCGGCCGCGGCGGCGCCAGCCACCGCGCCCTCCGCCGCCGCCGCCGCCGGGGAGCCGGCAGCGGCAACGGCAGCGGCGGCGGCGGCGGCGGCGGAAACCACCGCCAGCCAGCCGGCCGCCTCCGACGGCGGCGGCGGCAGCGGCGGCGGCAGCGGAGGGCCGCCGAGCCTAGGGCCGGCGTCCCGCCGCGCCGCCACCAGCCGCTGGCGCCAGCGCAGCGCGGCCCCGGAGAGGGCCGAACCATAGGCGGACATAGCAGCGGCCCGGGCGCGTACCTGAGAAGGGGCGTGCTCGAGTCGAGACGGCTTGAGCCAGGCTTGAGCCAAAGGGGCTACAGAACCTGGTGTGGATACTTTTTTTTAGACAGCCGCAGGCGGAAGCGCCAGCGGCGGAAGGTCGCGAACGGGCCGCGGACGCGACTAAATTACCTAACGCGCGCAGGGCCGCGGATCAGGCGGCTCACGACAGCGTCCAGGGAAGACGATGCAGTCCAGGTGCCATGACAGCCCCTGAACGGGCATGCAGGTGCGTCCAACAGGCCTGAGGTAGGCACCGAGACCACCAATCGCAGCCAGAATGGCGCGAAAACGTTCCAACGTCCAAGAGCGAACAAAGGAACGGCCGAAGACGCCAGCCCCAGCCTGTCGGGTAACACAGAGGTCGGGGTGGTAAGTCCAACGAGGATCCCGACGGCGGCAGCGAGCCGCGGCGTCAGCGACATCAAGGTGTATCCGTGTTCCGAAAAGACAACCACACCAAGACGTATCGGCCCAGACCCAACGGGTGGAAGGGCACCGAATGCACGCTCCCGTCGAAACGCGGCGTGTGCACGGCACAGTGTCACAGTGCAGTCCAATGAGGCGGAGAGCACAGACGGAACGAGACTGTGTATACCCAGGCAAGTCCCACAAAGCCACTGATCCAAGGTCGCGGTAGGAAGCCGTCCAGCAATTACGTCCAGAGGGCACCGATCCATGGAGTCTGCAGGGTACCACAGGCCGACTGGGGACAGGTAGCAACTGAAGCGCAGGCGGCGAGCAAGTCGCGACGTAAGAAGCGCCTCCAGGGTGTGGAGAGTGATAACTAGACAGAACACCCACACCTCCTGGTGTGGATACGCGGAGCGTGAAGAATAAACAGTTCGCCCCACAAGATAGGTATGTTTCCCATCAGCGCGGTCACGAGCCGGGCGCAAACCTGTCCTGACCAAATATCGCTACACCATGTCGTCCCACACTGCGTCACAACAAAGTGTATGCTCCAGCAGCAAGCGAGGAGCACGGCCTGCGACATGCGGGAGATGCCTCGCCGATCCTCCCTGTTTCCCTCATTTCCTCCCTTCCTTCCTCCCTCTTTCCATGCCTTCTCGTCTCCGACCCGACCCTGTATCCCTCCCTTGCGTACCCTCTCTCATTGCAGCCCCATGCGGCGGCACCCTACGGACGCCCACGTCGAGCGAGGAGCAGGACTTCCGGCTCGGCGAGACGTCCGGGGAGACGTCCGGCGAGCTCTGCTTGCCCCTGGCACGGTGGCTTCCCGACTACCACGTGGTACACATCGAGCCCAGGTGCAGGCCAACAGACCCGTGGCGAAGAAAGAAAAAGAGGGCACTAAGCCAGACAGCCAAACGGAGGATGAGACACAAGAGGATTCCGAAATCCTCCGAGTAGCAGATGAGCCAAAAAGAAGGATACATAAGGAATGTGTTGATCTAGAGAGATAGTGAGAGAGAGAAGGGGGGGGGGAAAAGAAAAACAACAACAACAACAAAACGACTGTAGGAACCAACATG
>CAUYUJ010016373.1:0-67500 GCA_963575745.1 Prorocentrum cordatum | reverse complement strand
TCATCATCCTCCTCCTCGTCCTCCTATGCCTCCTCCTCTGCCTCCTCCTCCTTCTCCTCCTCCTGCTCGTCCTCCTCCTCCTCCATCTCCTCCACCTCCTCCTCCGCCTCCGCCTCCGCCTCCGCCTCCGCCTCTGCCTACGCCTCCGCCTCCTCCTTCTCCTCCTCCATCCCTCTTCCTTATAAATCACTTCTCCCTGTCGCACTCCGGATTAGTTTTAGGGCTGTCCGGGCGTTTCGCCTGAGACTTCCTCACAATGACCCTGAAGCTTAAAAAATGGCAAAATGGCAACAGTTTCACATTTGTTTAGCAATGTGCAAGAGCTTCACGGAGTGAGGGCGGGTCGTTTTCAAAATGTGACTCTCGCCTGATCGCCGCGCACATTCGTCGTAAAAAAATGCCAGAGCTTCACGGATTGAGGGCGGCTCCTTTTCAAAATCTGGCTCTCGCCTGATCGCCGCGCACTTTCTATTTCAAAATTTCAAAACTCTGAAAGAGCTTCACGGATTGAGGGCGGTTCCTTTTCAAAATGTGGCTATCGCCTTAGCGCCGCGCACCTTTTTTTTTTCAAAGTGTGGCTCTCGCCTTAGCGCCGCGCACATTATGTTTAAACATTTGCAAAAGTTTCACGGATTCCCATGATCAACGTACCAAAAATGGCGTCTTGGAAGGATTCAGGATTATGCAGGTGCAACAGTTATGTTGTTTCGCGGTGTTGAAGTCCCAAAATGGCGCTCTGGCACGAGTCCAGATCGTCAAGACGCAGCAGTCGGTTTGATCCGTGGCGTTGAAATCCCGAGAGCAATGTCTTGGCATGCTTCAGGATCTTCAAACTGTTGTCTTCCACCGAGGCAGTTCCCTCAATGGAAATGAACCGTTGTAGATGCCCATGAAGAGGGAGCTTGGAAAGAGGGTTAATTCCAACATCGTTGATGACTCTTGCGTTTGCACTGGTCCTCCTCCTCCTCCTCCTCCGCCTCCGCCTCCGCCTCCGCCTCCTCCTCCATTTCCTTTTCCTGGTCCTTATCCTGGTCCTGTTCCTGGTCCTGCTCCTGTTCCTGTTCCTGTTCCTTGTCCTTTTCCTTTTCCGTTGCCTTTTCCTTCTCATTTTTCCTTTTTCATTGTCATGTTCATTTTCCTGCTCCTTTTTCTTGTCCTTTTCCTGTTGCTTTTCCTCCTCCTCCTTCTCCTCCTCCTCGTCGTCGTCGTCGACGTCCCCCTTCAGGGTCGGCGGCGCCCGCCGTAAGGCCTTCGCAATTTAAGAATGTTTCTAGTTCGAGCGCGCGCGTGGCAGCCCCTGGGGGTCCGCGGACACAAAGGCCCCCGGCAAGGTCCTGGCAGGTTCGAATCTGAGACGCCGGAACTCCTGGGCGCGGCCTCGGGGCCCCCCCGAGCGCCCCAATGAGGCGCCAAAAGGGTGGCACGCCCCGCGGCCTCAGGCCAACAGCGTTGCAAGATCGCCCACGTTGGTCCCAAGACGGCTCTTGAAGCGCCCCACACGCTCCAGGAGGGTTCCAAGAGGACGTCGAGAGGCCCCGAAGACAAAAAAAACAAAACAAAAAAAACAAAAAAACAAAAAAAAAAAAAAAAAAATGATTTTGAATGTGGGTTTTCGAGCGATTTCGGCGGTATCGCCTTTTCGAGTTGCCGACCGCCCTGGACGGCCCAAGAGGCTCAAAGATCGCTCCGAAACGGCACCAAAAGCCTCCAAGAGGGCCCCAAAATGACCCAAGATGGCTCAAACACGGCCCAAGAGGCCTCCAAGACGGCCCCAGGATGGCCCCAAGAGGGGGCCCAGAGGGGAAGCCCGAGCAGACATTTGGGACTCTCGGCCCCAAGGTACCCAGGAAGCTCAGAGAGGCCCCCAAGAGCCCTCGAGAGGACCCAAGAGGCCCCCAAGAGGCTCCTAAGACCCTCAACAGGCCCCCAGGAAGCCCCAAGAGGCCTCCAAGAAGCCCCCACCCAAGAGGCCCCCCAGAGGCCTCAAGACTGCTCCCCAGAGGCTCCCGAGAGCCCTCGGAAGAGACCCCAAGCAGCATTCATGAGAACTCTGACCCAATCCAGGTACGTCTCGAAACTCTAGTGGGGCTCTCTTGAGCCATCTTGGCGCCCTCTGGGGCAGTATATTGGCCCTCTTCGACAGAGTGCGAGCCACGTCTGTAAAGATCTCCTCGAAGAAAGTCCTGCCTGCCCCATCGTTCCCCATGGGTGCGAGCACACCACCACGCAACCACTGTGGTTAAAAACGAGGCACTCGAAGCAGAAGTCGCAGCAGCAGGAGCTTGTGGAGGGGAAAGGAGTAGAACGGCAACGACGAGAAATCGGATCCACAAGTGCGGCCCGCAATGCGCCGACCCTGAAATGCGGTCAAAGCTGCAGCGGGAGTAGCGCTCAGGAGGACCGAAGTCGCTCAGGTCGGAAGACGTTCATGGCAGAGTAAGATTTGCAACTTCGTGCGCGAAAACGAATTAGCGGAAGCGGCGAATTCAAACTGGCGCGTTATCAGGGTAGGGAGGAGGGCAGAAGCAATCATGAGCAGTTGTACGAGGAAGGGCGGAGGACGGAGCGAAGAGAGAGCACAAAAAAGGAAGAGGAGCAGCAGCGTCCAGCCCGCAACCAGAGCGCGGCAAACGAAGCCGTTCCACAAGACGTGCGGGACAGGAGACGGCCCGCGACTGCAGGGCCTGCGCCCCGACCGCCACCGCTCAGGGGCACAGGCGCCAGGCACAACGGAGGCGCCAGCGCCTCCCGCGGAGGTGGCAGGGCACAGCTTGGCCCCGACGGTACAGCATCTGCACGAGCATTGCGGGGGTAGCCCAGCTGGAAGCTACCATCCAAGGACAGACCGGCAGGCAGGGCGCGACTGTGCCGCCAACGAGACCAGTCACGCGGAAGAGATGGGCGATGTGGTCCTCGTGGGAGGCACAGCGGTGGACGTCACGGCCGTCGTGGACTTCGTGGCCTGAGCGGGATATGCGCTCCGTGCCCTCGTCATTTGCGTGTTGCAGCACGGCGTACTGGGTGCGCTGGAATGCTCCGACAGCTGGCAGCGGTGCACGCTACAACGCTGCAAAACCCGACCACCATAGCGGTCGCTCTGCCTGCAGATCAGATCGATGATCATGCCTACTGCTAGTCATGCCTTCGCCTCAGGCAGTCGGACAGTCGGCAGCGCAATCTCGAACTCATTTCGCTAATGCTGGCGCGTGGCACGTTCTGACAATCACGTGCTCTGCCGAGGGCAGAAGCGTATCTGGGGGGACAGCCGCGGGTTGCACCTTCGGCTATACATTCTCATTGGTTGCTCTGCCCATGGCTTTTTTGAAGGGAGAGGAGGAGTGGAAGCGGACACCGCAGCAAGATGACAACGTCGGCGACTCGGGTAATAAGCCACGAAGCTACATCCCATGCCGTGGCCTCGAGAAGTATTGAAGCGTCAAGCCACGAATAAAGGACGTCCTGTGAGCGATGGCTGTAAAAAGAAGGCTTTGGGCAGCAGCAGGCGCGCTTTCCTCTCTTTTTGATGTGCCCTTAAATGAAAATCGTGTGAGTAGCCTGGCGACTACAAAGGCAAAATGATTCCCCCTCATTGGGATTCACCACCGAAGCGTGCTGGAGGACTCCAACTCGTAACGCCGGCGGACGGAAGGACGAGAGCGTGGCTGGCTGTGATGCGCTGGAATACGACCGCACGAGGAAGACGACAAAAACAGGAGGGAGTAGGAAGAGAGGAGGGGAGGCAAGAGGTAGGGCGAGAAGGATGGAGGACGAAGGAGGAGCAGCAACGGGACGAAGAGGCGGGAAAACAGAGACGGGGAATGATTGGACCTCTTGCTACAAGGCAAACAAGTCAAACATATGCTTTGCCCCTTGTACAACGGTAACAGCGAACCAGCCTGATGTCTTCACTATCCCCCATTCCTCCACTCATGCACCTTGTTCTTCTCAGCGCTGTGCTCCCCACTGCAGTCCCCCTCCTCTCATCTCTCGCCTCCCCTATCCTCATCCTATCCACCCATGTCCCATCCTCCCGTCACCTTTCCTGTCCTCTCCACCTCTTGATACTACTCTTCATCCTCATCCTACTTACTCGTGCTACTTAACCTCCTGCTCCTCCTAAACCTCGTCCGTGTCATCCCACTCATATTCGTCATGATCCACATCCTCATCTTAGCCTCCTGTAACTCCTCCTCATCTTCTTCCTCCAGTTCTTCCTCGGCCTGCTCCTCATCACCCCTCCGCGCCGCTCCTCGCTTGTCGCTCTTCTCCTGTACTGCTCCCCTCATCCTCCGCCTATCCCTTCTTATCCCCACTTCATTATTGGTTTTCCCTTCCAGTGTCTTCATTCGATTGTCTCCTGTTCCCTGTCCCTGGCTTCGCTCACCACACCTCTTCTTCTCATCATCCTCCTCTTCGTCCTTCTAATCCTTATCCTCATTATCCTCATCCTCCTCCTCCTCACCCTCTTCCTCCTCCTCCTCACCCTCTTCTTCCTCCTCCTCCTCATGATCATCATAAACATCAGCATCAGCATCATCATCAGCATAAGCATCATCATCATCATCAGCGTCATCATCATCCTCATCAGCAGCATCATCAGCATAATCATCATCATCATCATCCTCATCATCATCATAATCATCATCATCTTCATCAGCATCATCATCGTCGTCATCATCAGAATCGTCAGAATCATCATGAACATCATCATCAGCAGCATCATCATCATCGTCATCATCAGCATCATCAGCAGTACTAGCATCACCATCCGAATCCTCATCAGCATAATAATCATCAGCATCATCATCAACATACACATCATGATCGCCATCATCATCATTAACATCATCATCACCACCACCACCATCAGCATCAGCATCATCAGCAGCATCATCACTATCATCACCATCATCATCAGCAGCATCATCAGCATCAGCATGGTCTTCAGCAGCAGCATCATCATCAACATCAGCATCAGCCTCATCATCATAATAATCACCATCAGCATCATCATCAGCATGCGTCCCTCTCCACAACAATCACTCATCCGTCTCCTCCTCCTCCTCTTCCTCCTCCTCCTCCATTCCTTTTCCTTATACATAACTTCTCCCTGTCGCACCCCGAGGCCACGTATTAGGGCGGGCTGGGCGTGTCGCCTGCGACTTCCTCACCAATTATGACTCTGAAGCTTAGAATTGGCAACAGTTTAACGGATGGAGGGCGGGTGGCTTTCAAAATGCGGCTCTCGCCTTAGCGCTGCGCACACTCGGTTTCAAAGTTTGCAAGAGCTTCACGGATTGAGGGCTGGTGGATTTCGAAAAATATGACTCTCACCTCAGCGCTGCGCACATTCGTTTAACAACTTGCAAGAGTGTCATAGATTGAGGGCGGGTGGTTTTCAAAATGTGGCTCTCGCATTAGCGTCCCGCACATTCGTTTTAACAATTTGCAAGAGTTTCACGGGTTGAGGGCGAGTGGTTTTCAATATGTGGCTCTCGCCTAACCGCGGCGCACGTTCGTTTAAAAAAATGGCACAGGTTTCACGGATTGAGAGCGGCTCCTGTTCCAAATGTGTCTCTCGCCTTAGCGCCGCGCACATTCGTTTACATAGTGTTCAGAAGTTTCACGTATTCCCTTCATCAACATGCCAGAAATGGTCTTGAAAGGATTCAGGATTATGCGGGTGTAGCAGTTAAGTTGACTCTCGTTGCTGAAGTCATAGGAATGGCGTCCTGGCACGGGTCACCAACAATCAGGTTGATCCGTGGCGTTAGAATCCCGATAACCATGTTTTGGCATGCTTCAGGGTCCTCAAACAGGTGTCTTCCAACGAGGCAGTTCCACCAATGGAAATGAACCCTTGTGTGGGGCCTATGAAGAGGGAGCTTGGAAGGAGGGTTTACTCCAACATCGTTGATGACGTTCTTGGGTTTACACTGGTCCTCCTCCTTCTCCTCCTCATCCTTCGCCTCCATATCCACTCCTCCTCATCCTCCTCCTCCTCCTCAACCTGATCCTCCTCCTCCTCCTCCTCCTCCTCCTCAACCTCATCCTCATTCTCCTCCGCCTCCTCCTCCTCCTCCTCCTCCTCCTCCTCCTCCTCCTCCTCCTCCTCCTCCCCCTCATCAGCATCATCATCATCATCATCATCATCATCATCATAATCATCATCATCATCATCATCATCATCATCGTCATCATCATCATCATCATCATCATCATCATCATCATCATCATCATCATCAGCATCAGCATCATCATCATCATCATCATCATCATCATCATCATCATCATCGTCATCGTCATCGTCATCGTCACCATCATCACCATCACCATCCCCATCACCATCACCATCATCATCATCATCATCATCATCATCATCATCATCATCATCATCATCATCATCATCATCATCATCATCATCATCATCATCATCATCATCATCATGCATCAGCATTATCATCATCGTCGTCCTCGTCATCATCATCAGCATCATCATCAGCAGCAGCATCATCATCGTCGTCGTCATAATCATAATCATCAGCATCATCATGAACATCATCAGCATTGTCAGCATCATCATCAGCATCACTATCATCATAATCATTATGATCAGCAGCATCAGCATCAGCATCATCAGCTTCAGCATTACCACAATTATCATTATCATAATCATCATGATCAGCAGCAGCATCAGCATCACCACCACCACCTTCGTCATCATCATCCGCATCCGCATCAGCATCAGCATCAGCATCATCACCAGCATCATCAGCATCGTCATCATCAGCATCATAATCATCATCGTCGTCATCAGCATCATCAGCATCAGCATCAGCATCAGAATCAGCATCGTCATAATCTGCATCATCATCATCAGCATCATCATCAGCATGATCGTCATCAGTATCCGTTCCCTCCCGAAGATGATAAGAACGGAGCCCGCCCCCCTCCGCGTGATGATATTTCAGACAAGAGGCCCAAGCTGCGTTTTGCGCTTGTTTGACGATCCAATTGATTTCGGTGTTTCAAGGTGGTTCTCCCGCTGCAGCGCGGGCCTCATTTTCGGATCAGCGCTTTGCCACCCGTCTTTCAGAATGGCGCTCTCGCCCCAGAGCGTGCCACATTTCTGGATCCGAGTCTAGCTTCATTGTGGTCCCCCGCCGTCCCCTGGCCCTCTCCTTCCACTCCAGTTCCTGCTGCTGCTGTTCGTCTCGCCCCAGCGAGGGCCACTTCTCTGACTCCAAGTCTTTCTTGATCGTGGCCAACCCCCTCATGTCCTCTCCTCCGCCTTCCTCTGTTCGTCAGGTTCTTCCCTATCGTTCCACTTTGGTTCCTGCTGCTGCTGCTGCTGCTGCTCGTCCTCGTCCGTTTCATCCCGCTCATCCTCCTGCGCACCCGCCACCTCCTCCTCCTCGTGTGCACACAGCTCCCCTTTCTCCGATTGCGCATGCCACGAAGTGGTCCTTCTGTGGGAGTCGCAGGTTGGTTATGAAACGCGTCCACGGATAATGAAAAATCAGCGCCATGGGAAGGGATTGGAGGGATGGAAAGGACGTCAGATTAGGCGCGAACGCACCCAGCTTGTCATCATCCCCCTCTCCTTCCCGCCCCGCTAAAACAAATCCAGTCCCTGGACGTACAGCGGCCAAGATCGCCCTCATCGGGCGCCGCCGCCCCGGCGCAGTGCCAGCCTGCGGAGATGAGAAAGACTCCAAGCGGCAGACGCGAGACGTACCAAATGGACACGGGCCCAAGATGCGTGCGTAGAATGAACCCGGCAATGTCCACCCTCCGCCTTCTCCCTCCGCCTGCTCCCTCCTCATCCTCCTTGCTTCCTCTTCCTTTTCTTCCTCCTCCTCCTCCCCATCCTTACCATCGCATGCGACTCCCCTTAACACTCCTGCTCCTCATTTCCCTGCTCCTGCTGATCATAATCATGTAGAGCAGCGGCAGCAGCCTCAGATCCCTGCTCATCGTCATTATCCCTCTCCTCCTCCCTCTCGTTCTCCTCTTCCTCAATCTCTCTCCGTCAAAATCCCCCCCCGTCGCACCACCCGACGTGTCGAAAGGACGGGCTGGGCGGTTCGGCCGAGACGTCACCACTGTTCCTGATCATGAGGCTAGCCATGTGGAATAGTTGCAAAGACAAAGAACTGGTCGTGTTCAGAAAATAGCTCTGGTCTTAGCGCCATAGCGCCGCTCAAATGTATTTCAAAACGTTCCAACGGCGATCAGATTCAAAGACGGATCCTTTTTCAATATCGGGTTCTTGCTTGAGAACTTCGTCAAAATATTCGCGCAGCAGCTGCAAGGACGGAGAAAGGGGGTTGTCGTTGGACACTTCTTTGAATTGCCTGATCCCGCCTCTTCGAAGTCCACATAGCTGGAAGGATGCAGCGCAGATGACAGGACTCTCGCCCGAATGGCAGGCCCATGTGACTCTCGTCGTTCCAGCAGGTGCTTCCCGTGGTGAGGAGGGATGCATGTAGGGACGTGGGAGACGACTTGGGACGGAACGGCGTGGGTCAGCATATTTGAAGCATCATGGGTCCTTGTATCCATCTTTGCCCTCATCACCCAACTTTCACCTCCGTAAATGTTTCCTCCCTTTTCGTCCTCATCATCGGAAAGCGGTCGAGGCCTCATATTCATCATTTTCTTCTGCTTCCCACCCACCCACCCCGCCTCTTCGTCCTCGACCTCCCCATCCTGCTGCGCCTCGTCCGCACCCGCTTCCACCTCCATATGCCCATCCTCATCACATCACGCGCAAACATGGCGAGCGTGCTACAGTCGACCCTCATGTCTCGCAAAGTCTCCAGACTCGCCAGCAGCCTCCCCCCAGTGCCAGGGGGCAACAGGCCTGCACCCCCAGGTTCGCCCTCACCGCATTAAACACGAATACACATGTACGGTTGCAGCGCAAACACCTGTATAAAATGCTGTAGATATAGACTATATATATACATATATATGTGTACGTATCTATATATACATACATACATACATACATACATACATACATACATACATACATACATACATACATACATACATACATACATACATACATACATACATACATACATACATACATACATACATATATACGTATATACATACATATATATATATATATATATCATGGATGAATACCGCCCCCCCCCGGCCCCTGGTGCCACACCTCTCCGCGTTCCGGGGAGCCTCCACAGCGACCCAGGAGGGCCCAAGACGACTCCCAGAAGCACCCAGAATGCGAAGGGATGATCCGAGACGCTCCCAAGCAGCCCAAGTCAGCCTTCCGACGGCTCTCGAAGCTCCCAAGTAACCTTCAAGAGACCCCAAAAGAGGTCCGACAGGCGTCCCTGGACGGCCCGAAGAGGCCAAAGTCGTAGATTGTCCATGGGTTGTTCGATGTTTTCGGCTTCTCGCGTTTTCGAGCTTCCAAAGGTCCAAGAGCGCCGAAGAGGCTCCCAAAACAGCCCCAAGACCACCCAAGAGACCCTCAGGACGGCCCCAAGACAGGCCAAGAAGGCTCCAAGACTGCCCAAGAGGCGCCCAGACAGCCCCAAACCACCCCAGAACAGGCCCAAGATGGGCCCAAGAGCAGGAGCAGGAGGCTTCCAGAGACCTCCGAAAGGCCTCGGGGACCCCCAAAAGGCCCCCAACACACCCCCGATCTCCGAGAGGCCCCGGAAAGACCCCGACGAGGCTCCAAGAACAGCCCGAGAAAGATGCGAGAAGCCGTTCCGAGAGAGCCCAAAAAGGGTAAAATCGCTGACCCCCCATAGTTTTGTAATGTTTTTCACCTTGTCGCATTTTCCCGCTTCCAACCCTCGAAAATCGAGGATTTCGAAAAGAAAAAGAAGAAATTCCCAGAATTCTTTCTTTTTTGAAACGTCTACTCGGGGGCCCCACACATCCTGTGACATCTGGCCGGTACCGCGCCTCCCGGCCTCCCGGAAAGAGACCCCAAGGCGCCGAAGGACAGCCCATAACCCAAAGGAGCCCCCAAAACGTAAAGAACGGCCGAACACGCTCCCGCGCAGCCCGAGACACCCTCCCGACGGCTCTACAGTACACGCCTCCAGGAGGCCTCCAGAAGACCCACGGGGTCCGGAAGATCCCACGCCCCCGAACGGCCCGGCAAACAAAACACGCGAGGCACAAACAAAAAAAACAACGCCGAACAGCGCCGAATAGCTGGAAAAAACACTGGAAATCCCACCAATTATTTTTACCAAGTTTGGCCGCCGGTCTGCCCTTGCACAAGAGACCGCAACGCAGACCCGCCTCACCTCCCGAAAAGGAACCCAGGAAGCGTTCGAGGGCCCCAAAGCATGAAATATTGAGAGGAAATGAACGATGTCTGCGCGTCCGCACTTCCCCTTCCATACGATCCCGAAGCTTGCGCAGCGCCTCCAAGGGAGCCCCAGGACGCGAGAAGCGACCAACATGAGTTCCCATGAGTAAGCCGATCAAGCCCACCTAGAGCATGAGCGCGCGCGAACCGCGCGCGATGGTTCTGGTACTTATCTAAATGAAAATCATGTGTATATATTTAAATACATACATACATACACACATACATGCATACATACATACATACAGACAGACAGACAAACAGACATACATACAGACACACACTAGAACCCGCTTTGGTTCTAGCCGAGGCCAAGGACAAATCGAGCCCAACTTCGTCGAAACGCGCCCGACAACAAAAAAAACTACGGAAGTCTCGGACGAACATAACAGAGCTCGCCCTTCGCTCGCGCTGCTCAGCGTCCTTGGCGATCGCGCTGCTCTCTGATCGACTAAAGTCCGCTCAAAAAGACCCCCAGGGGGCCAAAACCGAAAGACCTCGTCGAACCTCGGTCCTCGATTGATCAGTCCTCGACTGGCGCCTGCGACGACGAGCACGACGACGGCGGAGGCGACGACGACGACGGCGGCGACGATGATGACGACGACGGCGGCGGCGCTGACGACGGCAAGGGCGACGACGACGACGACGGCGGCGCCGCCGCCGTCGCCGTCGAGGTCGTCGCCGTCCCTGCGCGGGGGCGGGGGCCGCGGGGGGGGTCTGTTTTAACGGCTCCAGGGGGCCCTTCGAAAGCCCCTGGAGGCCCTGGGCGGTGGTGAACCTCTCGTCAGGAGGCTCTCGCGACGCGGGTCGGGACACGAGGAAGTCCGGGCCGGAGAAGGCGGAGGAGGCGGAGGAGGAGGAGGAGGAGGAGGAGAAGTCGGAGGGGGAGACGGGGAGTCAGACGCGGGGGGGGTGCCGGAACGCGCTCCGGGAGAGCGTTTCCGGAGCACGCTGGCCCAGTGGCCCTTGGCCGTAAGATCGACCACGGATGTGGGCAACGGGGCGTCGGGGGAGCGCTCGAGGCCGTGATGTGAGGGGGACAAGTTTGCGAAGGGTCGTGCGGTTGTGTGTCTGGGGCCCCTTGCATGCGCGTTGGGATCTCGCGGTTGGCCTCTCGGCGGCCTCCTGGAGGTCGTTTTGAAGTCCTGGGAACCGGGCAGGAGCGCGAGGCCGGCCTTGCATCCAGCAACCGGGCATGGGAATCAGCCTCGTCCTGGCAGGAGCCAGGTTGCGCGTGGACGATGCGATCGCAGGGTAGCGAGTTGGTCCCCGGCACAGATGCTGGTTGCGACAACGAGGAGCCTGCGCACGTCTCCACCGGCCCCATCGGTAGCCCTAGCGCGGCGAGGGGCAGCTGTTCCTCGCAGCGGTGGACAGCTTCGCGGGACGGGGTTCCACTCTGGGCATGGCTCGCGCATGGGGCTCCACGCTGCAGTTTCGATGTCGCGGCCCTCTCGAGCGGGCAGTGGCATGTCTGCCTCGTCTTCGTCGCAGTCCGCGGCGTCGGGGACATCGAGGCGGCGAACGACGAAGCGCGCCCCATCGGCGGGAGACAGGCGGGCGAGGCAGCGATTGACGCAGCCCCTGTAAGAGATCTGGCGAATCAGTCGCGCGGCCATGTCGCGGCGCGCGCTGCGCCCCATTACAGCGGCCCCCAATTCAGGGGGGGGCGCCGTCCGGGCGCGCCCGAGCCCAGGAGCGCAACCGCCGAGAACCAGGTCCATCGGTGTTCAGTGGTGGCCCCCCCTTCTCCGCTGAGCGGGCAGACTGCGCACTGTCCGCGGCTCGGTGGGAGTGCCAGGTTGGGAGGGCTGTCTTGTCTGAAATCACGTGCCGCGGTGCGTAGTCCTTCGGGAAGCTGCGAGTCGGGTCGCGCTGCCCAGAGAGGGATGGAGCGCGCCCAGTCACCCAGGAAGTTATGGCACCACGCAAGGCCGGCGTTCTGCGAGCCTACGGAATGCCAGACACAGTGAGCTTGTGCCATGTAGATGTGGCACTGGTGCGGAAGTCGGTCAGCAACCCGGCACCCCTCTCCAGCGCGCCGAGTCGGGCATCCCGCCGGCGAGAGAACGTAGCACGTGAGCGGCGGCCGTGCATGATGGGACTTGCCCATGCCACACCTATTCCCGCTGCCCAGCGTCTGCCGGCGCTGGTTTGGGCAAACCAGACGCGAGCCGAAAGCTCGCGTGGCTGACCCCAGGCGCCGACGTGGACTGCTCTGGCGGCGCTCTTGCTTAATAGGTCGGCAGGGCGATCCGCAATCTGCGGGGGCATTGCGGCGGCCGCGTCGCAAGCGATGACCGAGGAGCCAGGCATAGGGGCCCCGCGGTCGTTGATGCGCGTGGAGGCCCATTGAACAAATCCTATTCCACCTTAGCATTGCTCTAAGGACGGCGGGCCACTGGCCCCAGACATCGTCAAGCGCGCGTGGTCGCGCCGCGACGGCCCCGGCAGCGGCGGCGGGACACCTCGGGCAGCCTGGGACCAGGAGGAAGATGCCAAGGTCCGCATGCACTCGCGTGCCCACGAGGGCCCTGCAAGCCCCAGCGACACCCGAAGCTGCAAGGGGAGGGCGCGCCCCACGTAGAGATCTGGGGCGAAGTAGCGAGCTGGAAATGCGTTCCACGCGGCCGCGGTCCTCGTGGTTAATAAGTTGGCGAAGCGCAGTGCAATTGCACGGTCTGTGATCTCTGGTAGCGGCTTGCCCCGGGCCCCCTGCAGTAGGATGGCCAATCGAGGCTGGGTGAACCTGCCCCCTGGCGGCGGCGGGCCGTCAACGGCACGAGACGCGATTGAGGCGCCGAGGTAGGGCCAGCTTGTTTTGACGCAGCTGCCGCCAAACGGGCCATGGCCCAGAAGCGTGCGCCCCCGGGGAGGTCCCCGACAGGTACGACGGCGGTTTTGAAGCTGCATGAGCAGAGGCAGGACCTTTCGGCGCATGCAATCTCCTCATCCTGTTTGCAGTCGCGCAACAGGGCGCACGACAGAGGGAATGGAAGACCAGCAACTCGGTGCACGTCGCCGCCCTTCGCGTAGTCAACAGGGAGATCAGCGAGGAGGGCGGCTAGCCTGGGCCCCCTGCCGGTGATGAGCAGACCCTAACACCTATGGACGTCAAGGCGGAGACCGGAAGCTCGCGCCGCCCACGGGAGCGCGATGGTGACCCGCAAAGCCTGCGCCACTGCCTGCACCAATGAAGCGAGGTCGTCGACGTAGGTCGGGCAGCGGTCGTTGCTGATATTTGAAATTGCCGCGATGGTGTGGTCGTACCCGACGCGCCAAAGGAGGGGGGAGGCCGCGCCGTCCATGCCGACTGAGCGAAGCAGACGCCGCCGTGGCCCCTTGTTCCTGGTTCTGGTGGTTTGCGCCCATCAGTCAACAAATAGAGCGCGCAGCGACTGCCGGAGACAGGGAGGGAGCCCCCACCTCCTGAGCAGGCGGCTGATCCACTGCATGGAAATGCGCTCATGCGCTCAAACGCCTTGCTTTGGTCGCAGAAGATAACCGATACGGTTGGGGCGGCGGGCATGCATTCAGAGACGTTGCGAATGTCTTGCTCCACGCAAGGGAGGTGTCGTCCTAGGGCATTCCAGGCTGGCCCCGGAACCCCAGGGTCCACTGGGACATTCTCCAGGTAGGTGGTGGCTGCCCGGATGTTGGGGCCACATTGTCCGCCTTTCTTGGCGGCCTGGTCGCTGCTCAAGAGAAGCTCGATCTTGGGGCCCCGGAAGTCAGCCAGAGTAGTGCTGCAGAGTCGCCACATGCACGTGTGGAGCTGAAGGGGTCACAGGTCGTCGGGGGTCTCAGCGCCTGCTTTCTCACCGATCCAGACTAGCATGTCGTGCGATCTGCGCCAGGTCGGGCCGAGGATTCTTGGCCGCATCGGCCAGCAGGGAGCCTGGGCTGGTCCTTCTGGTCTTGCGCAGCCAAAGTTTCCACCAGGACTAAGTCCGGCGGAAAGAGCATGTATTCCCAGCTCGGCGACGGCGGGGAGTATCGGGGGAGGGACGCCGGGTTTGTGGGGTGCACCTGCATGGTTGGGAGCTTCCTCCTGTGTTATTTCTTCCCCGAGGTCGACGTCGTTGTGCTGGTCGGGCATAAGCCCCGCCGCAGCGGGTCGTGTCCAATCGACGGACTGCATCAAGCCAGTCAGGTCGACCTCAAGGACCTCAAAAGCTCGCTCGAGAAAGGCATACAGTCTTCGCAGGTCCCTGTGTGCCTCGGTTGGGAGACTCCTGAATTCTGCGGGTGTGAGAACGTGTTCCCGTCTGGCCGGCCTAGCACCGTCGGGGTCCCCAAGTAGAGGATCGCATGGTCAAAGAGCGAGGACTTCCAGGCTTTCTTCCTTTGGTAGCTGGCGAACACCGTAGTGGGGCGGGCTGTGAAATCAATGCTGGACTCGGGGTCGCGGTCCGCCCGTGTGGGGCCGTCGACGTGGACAATTGAGGAGTCGGTACTGCCCAGAAGGGCCTGCAAGGCAGCGGCGTCCTCCAGCTCACCTTCCCTTGGGTGAGAGCACTGAAGGTTGACGTCCCCGCCCCAGTAAGTCGGCATAGCGTCCCAAGGCTCTATGGCTTCGTGTATGTCGCGAGTCGTCTCGGTCTTGCCACCTGGTGATAGGTAGACGCAGACGAGGCGGACTGGGGTGCCGTCGACGTCGACGTTGGCGTCAAGAATTGCGAAAGTATATGGCTTCGGGGACGCGAATATTGAGCAAATTACGAAGGTGCATTGCCTCGGGGACGCAGACATAGTGTAATTGACACAAAGGTCCATTGCTTCGGGAACGCGAATACGGTGTACTTTACGAGGGTTTATGGCCTCGGGGCGCGATTCTCAAGTATTTGTACGTTTCCCGCGCCCCCCCAGGAATTCTGGGGACCCCGGGGGGACGCTAACCGAAACCTTTTCGGCTGTCTCCCCCCGCGCGGAATTCAACGATGTACAATAGGAAGCAGAAAGCAGGACTATAACATTGGAGACTTGAAACTACAACTGGCACAGGGAGCAGTAACTACGTCCCACAGCTTGATGGCCCCACAAGAGAACCAGCGGATGCATAGAGGGATGTGTGTATATGTATGTATGGATGTATGCATGCATGCATGGATGTACTTATGTGTGTCTGCATGTGTGTATGTATGCATGCATGTATGTAAGCATGCGTATGTATGTATGGGCGTATGTGTGTACACATGAATGTATGGATGTGCGTATGTATGACAGTAGGTAAGTACGTGTGCCTGCATTTCTGCATGTATGCATGTATGCGTGCATGCATATATATATATATATATATATGGTTGTGTGTATGATTGCTTGCTTGTATGCATGTACGTATGTGCATGTATGTATTCGTGTATGTGTGTACGTCTGTGCGTATGCATGTATGTATGAATGTGTGTACGTATGTATGCATGCATTCATGTATGTATGTATGTGTACATGTATACATGTGTGTGTATGTAAACATGTTAAATGTGTCCCACGTAAGTATGCATATATGTATGCATGCATGCATGCATGTATGTATGTATGAATGTGTGTATGCATGTATGTTCGTTTGCACGTGCGCATGTGTATGTGTATGTGTATGTGTATGTGTATGTGTGTGCGTGTATGTGTGTATGCGTGTATGCATGTATGCATGCATGTATGTATGTGCGCGTGTCCGGCCGACCGATTCATTGTTTTTCTCTCTCCCTCTCTCTCTCTGCCTCTCGCTCTCTCCCTCTCTGTATGTATTTGCGCGTGCCCGGTCGACCGATTCTTTTTTGTTCTATCTCCTTCTCTATCTCTCTTTCTCTTTCTTTCTCTTCTGCACGCTTGAGCGCGTGGTGTCTCTACAAAGTGCGCCTGGCTTGGCCAGGAAGGGGGCCCGCCATCGCCAGCGTTCCGTCCCCCGGGCCTGCTGTCTGCGCCTTGCGCCCCTCCTGCTTCCTGATTGCGTGCCCCGTAGGGCCATTTTGTGCCTCCTCGGGCCACGATGCTCTCGCCTTGGTCACATTCGTGACGTAACAGGGCCCCTACGTCCTCAGCTTGGGATTTTTGCCCAGGCGGGCGGGCGCGGGAGCAATAATTCCCTAGAGCCATGAAGGCGGCTGACCCCCCGCACACTTTGAGTGAACGAGTCCACGGTCCAGTGTGCGCGTGCCCAACTGGCCGATTTCTGCTTTTTTCCCAACCCTCCTTGGTTGGGTGCTCGTTTTGAATACAGGACTGCGGTCAGATCTTTTCCTTCTCCTATCTGCTCATCCCCCTTCTGCCTCCTACTGCCTCCCTCCTGCCTTCTCTTCCTTCTCTCATTCCTCCTCCTCTTCTGTATGTCTGGGTATAGGTATGGATATACACACAACTATGAAAGTCACATGGTTTCCGGAAATGGTTAAGCGAGAAGGAAAGAACGCAACTGCCTGACAAGCGGACAAGCATCAGAATGGAAATCGCTCTAACTGAATATGGCACCGTGGTGACTGCGGGGCCGGGATGCCAAGGGACCGAACGAAAACACTCTAAGTAAGACGCAGAAGAGGAGGAGCAGGAGGAGAGACCAAACAATCAAGTACCCAGACCAAACCCCCGACATTGAGAGCTGCGGTATACAGTGAAAGCCAGAGCAGTGCACGACCGCGAAAACTAGCAGCAAGCGGACAGCCGCCACGCAAGGCCGATGGCAAGGACGCAGGGCTCCGCTGGGATGCGGTCCTCCCGCGAAGGCCAAGGGCTGTCTGGTGAGGTATAAACAAATATTTACAAGTGAGCCGCTCTCCTCGCCACACAGTGTTCCGTACACGTTTCCCTTCTCCCGCGGCTGCTCGAGACGCGCCGACGCCTCCCTGGGGCTCTCCAAATCTGCACACAAAACTTTCAACATGGCCCAGGGAAGCAACTGAAGCTGCCGCGTTGGTCCAACACGGCTTCCAGAGGCACCGAACAGCACCTAAGAAGCCTCCACAAAACCACAAGAGGCCTCCCGACGACAGCCTCGAGATGCCAAAAGCTCTGTTTACCCCTTTGTTTGAATAGTGTTTTGATGTCCACGCCCGTCGGTCGAAGATCGATCCACTTGCGGCCGTTGAGGGCGCAAAAGGGCCCATTGAGAACCCTAACAGGGCCTCTAGTCTGCCAAAGACGGCCCAAAAAGAGCTCCAAGCTGGCCCAAAAAGAGCTCTAAGCTGGCCCAAGACAGCCTCCAGAGGGACCTAAGACGGCCTAAGAAAACCCCAATACGGACCCCCAACAGCCCGAAGAGACCCCCTGACGGCCAAGACATCCCAAGACGGCTCAAAAGGGACCCAGAAGGGCCCCAAGACGACCCAGAAGGGCCCCAAGACGGTCCAAGAGGGTTTCAAGGGAACCCCTTACTGCCTCAGGAGCCCAAGACAGCCCCAAAACGGCCTACTCCCCGTGATGGTTCCTCAACAAGCGGAGACGGGCAGTTTCACATGCAACAGCCTTGTGGGCAGTGCTCAAAGAGTCCCCCCGAGAGCTTCGCTGGCATGGTGGCGAAATTGCCGCAAGCATCTGGATATCTTGAACGTTCCGATGGTAATTAATTGATATGCGCAGTAACCAAGTGCCCTTCCAATCCTCTCCACGCCTTCGGACAGCTCGGAGCGAGCTTGCCCTCAGGCCCCAAGCCACATCGCAGGCCGACATTGCGCCCTTGAGCCGCGCAAATTCGCCGGCAACCGAGGCCTCACAATCATCCATGCCCCTCGACCTCGCCTTCAAACCCTTCCTTGATAATTCCATACATGACTCATAGTGACTTCCATGGTCGCCTGTGCCTTCCCCATGCGCCTCACAGCTGATTTATGGGGCAGGCGGTGCCGCCAACCCTCCGACGCTTTGACGCCTCTGAAGCTTCCGACACTGCTGACGCTCCTGACGTTCCAGGTTCCAGAAGCTTCGCGACGCTGCTGACGCTCCTGACGTTCCTGGCGCTCCTGACGCTCTGGGCCCTAGGAGCTCCGCGGACGCTTCCGACGTTTCTGATACTCCTGACGCTCTGGAGCTCCGGAAGCCTCGGCACCTTCAGGAGCTTCTGAAGCTTGAGGAGCTTCAGGAGATTCAGGGGCTTCAGGGACTTCAGAAGCTTCGGCAGCTTCGGGAATTTCAGAAGCTTCTGCAGCTGCAGAGGAGGCTCCGGTAGCTTCAGGAGCTTTAGAAGCTTCATGAGCTTCAGAAGCTTCGGGAGCTTCAGGAGTTTCGGGAGCTTCAGGAGACTCAGAAGCTTCAGGAGATTCAGGAGCTTCAGGAGCTTCAGAAGCTTTAGGAGCTTCAGGAGCTTCGGGAGCTTCAGGAGCCACCCACGTCCTCGACACCACGCGGGAACCTCCGAGATGTTTCGACAACACGCAGGAGAACCCCAGACCACGCGGGAGACCCCGACACCACGCGGGAGGCCCGATCTGGGAAGCCCCCAGAGGCCTCCGACACCATGCGAATGCCTCCGCCCGGGGAGGCCCCCGGAGGCCCTACACCATGCGAGCGCTCCCGCTCCAGGAGGCGCCCAGCAGCCTAACATCATGCAAAAACTCCGCGGGGAAGCCCGCGGACGCAGAAACTCTTGTCCAACGAGGCTGCCCACGCTTCCACCTCGGGAGGCTCCCGAAGGGCCTACACCATGCCCACGCTCCCACCCCGAGAAACCCCCAGAGAACCCTGGAGGCCCTAAACTCCATACGAGAACTCCTGTCCACGGAGGCTGCCCACGTTCGCGCCCCCAGGAGGCACCCGGAGGCCCTAGACCATGCGAAACTCCCGTCCAGAGAGGCTGCCCACGTTCCCACCCCGGGAAGCCCCGGGAGGCCATGCGACAACTCCCGTCCAGGGAGGCTGCCCACGCTTCCGCCCCAGGAGGCCCCCGAAGGCCCAACAGCATGCGAGATCTCCGTCCAGGGAGGCTGCCCACGCTATCGTGAGCACCGGAACGAAAATGAATTACACTGGCGAAGTACCGAACCCCTGCGCAATGCGGGGCAGGAGTAGCTTGAGAGACTTGACGAGAAGGCGGCGACGTGACATGGACGCATATACTTCTGCGAGCGGCACTCAGCAGGTTCGCAGGTCCCCTGTCAAGGGAAAAACGGTGAGTAACTAAGTAGACCCCTGAGTCACTAAGGAAGACGCAAGGTCTAAAAGGAGACGGTGGGCAAGGGGCTTGAAACGTCGGCGGGGTCGCAACAACATGACATGCCCCCCCAGGGACGGCGAGGCCCCGCTCAGGTCTGCGCAGTGCCTGACTCCGTTGGACCCACCAGAAGCCTTCAAAAGTGACGAGCCCACCAGCAGCCCTCGAAAGTGGCGACCGTTTCGCAGATCGCAGCCCCCAAGGGACGGGGAGGTCCCGCTCCGATCCGCGCGGTGCCTAGTCCGCTGGACCCATCAGCAGCCCTCGAAAGTGGCGACCGGTTCGCAGATCGCAGCCACCCAGGGACGGGGAGGTCCCGCTCAGATCCGCGCGGTGCCTCACTCCGCTGGCCCACCAGCAGCCCTCGAGTGGCCACGATTTCGCAGATCGCAGCCCCCCAAAGACGGGAAGGTCCCGCTCAGATCCGCGCGGTACCTCACCCCGCTGGACCCACCAGCAGCCCTCGAAAGTGGCGACAGTCTCGCAGATCGCAGCCCGCCAGGCAAGGCAAGAGGAGACAACAAGGAGGGGAGCCGGGAGGCAGGAGGCGGGAGGCGGGAGGAGGGTTGGAAATAATTCGCGGGGGCAGACTGGCGGAGCGGTATCTTTAGCACCGCACGACACCACAACAAGTAAATGATTATTGCCCCCCCCGACCAACGTCTATAGTTAAGAATTGGCGGTAAGAACGCACGAGCCTTGAACGCCGAAGACGGCCAACTGTCAACGCCCTGAATCGCCTGCTGCGTGCTAGCGCGAAGTTCCTGAGGGGGCCTCTGGGGGAGCCCATCTGGAAGGGTCGTGGGGGTCCAGAGTTTGGGTTGGGATAGCGGGGAGTTGCCGCGAGTTCCCTAACTCATTAGCTAATCATAACTGCGTTTTGTTCGATTACTGCTTGGGGGCTGTTTGGCAAACGGTCGCTAACCTGCTTCGCTAAACCTTTTTTGTATGTCCCTTGTTGCAGGCTAACTACACCATGCCAAACGCGGAAGGACGTGCTGGAAGCACTTTTGATTTGCTGTACTGGTAACTCCAAATATTGTTATCAGGATCGCGTTGCCTCGCGAGTTTGGGCTGAGGTCCGCTAGTGGGACGGCGTGCGTCAGCCTGTATCTCTATGTTGAACGAGCTACTTCAGGCAGCGCAAGCAAGGAGGAGGGAAAGAATAGGCACCCAAGCAGCCAACGCAAGCAAGCCAACGAGGAAACATAAGTGAAGAGGCAAGCGAGAAGGAAGCAGCAGCAGTAGCATGTTCACCGCTGCGCAGACCCAGTGCGCAATCTCCAGAAAGGCATGCACGCCACAGGTTTGCCAAAGCAAGCGGGTGCAAAATACTGACCTCATCCCCTTTGACCTGGCGGATCAGGACACCCAGGAAACCCGAAAGCTCTACCAATAAGAGGTCCGTCTAAACTTCCCACACAGAGCTAGCTCTACTGTATCTTGGACACTAAGGAGAAACCCCTGACACAAGCGCATACAATGTCACTGCTACACGCGAACCGCAGCACCTTGACGAAAAATGCCACGGGGCCGCAGTGATCGCTACAAAAGCTCCGATCCATGCAACATCGTGCCTACTGAACCTTGCTCTACTGGCTGCCATATGATTGCCACCCGTGCATGTCCATGCCAAGACGCATGAAGCCTTCCAGCCGGACGCGTGGCTCACATTTTGCCCACGCTGGGGTTAAGCCGCTCTGCATTTCTCAAGTCATTCAGCGCTTTGGTCATAACTTACCTGGTGGTAGTCCGCGTGTATTCAGTCTGGACTGTTCCATAACGATAAAAACATTGCGTTGCATCGCCATTGGGAGGGCGCGGGGAGCTCACCCGGCTTTTTCGAAACAGCTCGAAAATGCCAGACAGCACGCACTGTCCAGATGCATGCGCCCACCCACGTCAAGCGACATGCCGAGATGAAGTTATCAAGTGCTTGGCTGACAACTGCAGGCAGTATCGTAAGCTTACCTTCTGACCACGCGATGTGGATCACACTGGACAATGCGATCATCGCCCTGCAGGCAGCGTCGCGAAGCCTGAACGGGAATTTAACCACCCGTACGTAGTGCGCCAAGACATGGTACAGGCTCAAGCATTTGGAGGCAGCTGCCCTCTAATAGCCAGCTGTCCAACTACTGTCGGCTCTCTTCGCGCTAAATGCATCAAGGCCCGCGCACGCCCGACTAGAGACTCCGCGTGTCCAACACCACCCCTTTCAACCACGCATGCACGCGACGCGGCTCGACCTTGGACTTCGGCATATCTCCAAGAAAGAAACGCGCAAGCTATTGCCACAGCCCCTGTAGGAAGACGCGCATCCAATTGAACACGCCATGACTCGTCGGATCCACTAGTTGCCTCAGCCAGGGGTTGACCAACAAATTATGCTCGGAACACTTCCACCCTGCTTTCTGACCCATGCTTTGAACCTCCCCTCTCCCAGACATGAATTTGGCAGTCGCCAGCTTCTCGATTGCACCCAGCGCAGCTTCCCTGAAGCGCAGCCAACAATCCGAATGACAATACACGCTGCCGCGCGGCTTTAGAACGCGATGG
This sequence comes from Prorocentrum cordatum, assembly GCA_963575745.1. Taxonomy (NCBI): domain Eukaryota; class Dinophyceae; order Prorocentrales; family Prorocentraceae; genus Prorocentrum; species Prorocentrum cordatum. The sequence goes on along the minus strand of CAUYUJ010016373.1, from coordinate 45,436 downwards.
CCTTCGATACGCGGGGCGGCCCTCCAGCCCTTACCTGTTACCTTTACTCAATGCATGCAACATTCCGCACAAACGCTGCCCTTGTTCATCCAAAGTTGATGGAGAGCGCTCTCATCACCTACTCAGCACCCAAGCTCTGCAAACAATCTTATTTGACCACCTCCGCGAAGGTCTAACTGGACGCCTGCGCATCAAGGCGTGGGACGTCTTGCTGAACAGCATGTTCAGCAACAAACTCGAATAACTGGGACACACCGCCTTCGCATTCGCTGATGTCGCAAGACCGCACGGCCCCCACTGCCAGCCACGCGTCCCCTTTCGAAAAAACGGCGGAGCCAAGATTAAATACGTTCATGCATACAGCCTGCGCGCTGCGGCGGCTTTCGGTTTAGAGCCCGTTCCCAGGCTTCGCTTCCTCTGGATTTAGCACACTCCCCCATGGATATGAAACCGATAAAACGCGCTTCACGCATGCGCACCGCAGGAAGGCGGCACACCGCCCACACCGTGCAGCCGCCAAGAGATACGCAGGCGGAGCCGCTACTTCTGCGTCAGTACTATCGTTATGCAATTCTCCCCAAGAAAAAGACTCGCAAAGACTGCTGGCACTTCAACCGCAGCGGATGTTGAAAATAGGCGGCTAAAGCGACCTGCAAACATGTGGCAGCGAGTACCTCACCTCCTTTAATCTGCGATATTCCCAGCTTTCTCCATGGCTACGGACATGGCTGCGAAGACGGGTGCCCAGCTCTGGTGTTCAATCGGACGTGTCACAGCGCTCTCAAGGAGCTCCTATCGGTGCTCATGTGCCACCCCCCCTTTACTGACGATCGCTGCCGTTGACAGCATCCCCCTCGCTCTCTTATGGCGGGGATAAGGAGGGGGTGCGAAGGGAGCATGGACGAGGAGGAGGAGGAGGGAATGGGGACATGGATGCGGCCCCAAAGGACACCTGGATTTGTGGGCAAGGGGGCCAGTTCACAATCCAAGTGCAACGCGCGTCAGGGTATACTCGGATACATAACAAGCCTTGACTACACAGTCGCAACCACTGCGACTGCGGCGAGTCGAGCACGACGCAAACATCAGGAAGAGCAGGAAACGGCTCGACTCGACGGATAGGTCGCCGCTACCCCTTCAAAACTTTCGATCTGATCAAGGTTAGCTTCACACTATGTACTGACCTTGCCCATCCCCCTCCTCGTCCTCATCCTTCTCCTTCCCATGACCTCGCCCTACCCCCCATTATCCCCCCCACTTGAGTAGCAAGTGGATCTCCAGATCCCCACTGTTTGTTTTCAAAGTCTGGAGGGGGACCCGAAAGAAGAAGCGGGAAGGGCGAAAGCCGTCAACTTTAAATCAAACAGCATGGCGATCGGACGTTGGCGGACATCGGCACGAAACGGGGCGCCTAAAGAGTTGCGTATTTCTGTTGCCAGCCAGGGGCGGGCAGCGGGGACGAGGGCAATGAAACCCATGGACGGCACGTCCAAGGGCGATTGAGCTGGCGAATGGGGAGGGGGCGCAAGAGACATGCAACAGGTGGATGATGGACTCACAGATGCACCGGAAAAAAACAATCGCAATCGCCCACGCATCACGATTGGACGCGACCTTGATAATGGCAGTTGAAAGCGTTCCGACCCTGCCTTGTCAGAGGCAAGGACACCCTATCATTGTGGTTGTGCTCACGGCTGCTTCACTCCCCTCACGGGCCGATCAGAAAAAGGATCCGAAGATAAACCCGATAGCAACGAATGTCTAATTTTGAACATCCGAAGTGCATGACACAAGGCTGCACAATCAGATCAGCACGCACGCCTGCCCAAGGAATTTGCATTGTTTGGCCCAAACCTAACGATCTTCTCTACAGTCTACGCCCGCCTCCGGCCGCACTCTACAGCCCCAGCGTCTCGCACAACCCAGGACCTCCCCGCCGCGCACCCTGGCGAACTTCCCGCCCTTCGGCATCTTGGGGAACCCAATGGCGATGACGGCCTTCGACTTCTCGCTTGCGCCTGCGGGCCGCTTCATCCTGGCCGCACCCTTGCCCTTGCCACCCGTGTCCCTTGCAGCGCCGTCGGTCGCTATTTTCTGATCTGCATCGGCCTTGGCCTTCGCCGTTGCCAGAGGCTCCTCCTGATCGTCGCCCACTGCCAGCACGTCTGCGCGGGGCGCAGTCTTGCCAGAGGCAAGTGGGCTGCTGCCACTGAACTCGTTGAGGGCTGCAAATAAAGACGCTGATCGCCCAGCAGCAGCTTCGCCGCCGCCCAGGACGTCGCTCGTCTCCTGATCGGCCAGCGGCGCCGACGCCTTAGGCGGCACCGCCGACGCCGCTCCAACTGGAGGGCCAGGAGGCGTCCAAGCGCCATGCCTCCCGTCGCTGTTGTAGCGAAACGTAGGTGGCCTGAAGGGAGCACCGAGCACGCTGACGCCCAAAACCCGCGCGCCTGCCACGCCAGTCTCATCGTCTGCAGAGGGGAGAGACCCGCCTGCTGAGCAGCAACCACGGAGCCCGCCAGGTCGAACTGCATGGGCCGAGCAACAACAGCCTGCGGGGGGCTCGAGGCACTAGGTGGTGGCGCCCCCAGAGCAGGATGGAGTCGCTGCGGTGACAATGCCCTTGCCACCGTAGGATCGGACCTGAGTGTTCTGGCCGTGGACATGCAGCTGACGCCCTTCCCCACCGAGGCAACATTGTCGAGGTTTATGATGATTGGGTTGTCCACTGGGTCTGGGCACATGGCCTGGTAAGCATATCCTGGAAGTTCCAGCGGCGCGACGGGCCGCTCCCTGAGCACCGTCAGACTGCGACCAACGAACTCAACGATGGTGAGATGCTTCCCACCAGCAACGAGGCGCTTAGCCACGACCATGGCCGTCACGTCACTGTCGCATGGGAAGTCCTGGTTGGATAAGATCCGTCAGTCCTCTGCACTGAAAGAGGACTGGATACCACTTCTTGAGGAAGAGCTGCTCCAGCACTTTCTGCTGGATCACCTGCGACAGCATGCGCTTCTGGTCCCGCTGACTGCGGTGCGGGGCACTGCTTCGACAACTCGTTTGCCGTCGCAGAGCGCGAAGGTTGGGTTACGCTGGAGACCAGGCTGGCGATGCCGTTGGCGATCGACGCCCGCCAGGCCTGGGCCTCAGGCTCAGACATCCCCAGACTGCCCTGCACGTTGGTCAGAGTTGAAGGTGGGGGAGGTGAGGTCAGACCCTCACGAGGGTCTCAATCGAACGAGAACCATGCCACATTTGCTCAGGCCACGCGGAATCTCCAGAATACAGCTTCGACCAACTTCCTAAATCGGAATTTCCTGGCTCGCAGAATCTGGCTGCGGCCTTCCAATCGAAAGTCCTTGGCTGACCGCCATCGACCAGAACGCTCTGCTTGAAAAGCGCGCGCGGCGCACAGACTCGCAATCGTGTTTCGATGGTTTCTGCTTGAAGTTTCCTGATTCCCCTGCGCGCCGACCTACATGCGAAACCAGATCGAGCTCGAACGCACTGCAAATTTCACACGATGAGACCTTGTGGGCTCGCACTGGGAGCCGGCGGTAAACCGTCAACCATTTTTTTGTGCGGTTTGCGGTCTCGCGGTCAGGCCCTCACGGGGCAGCGAGCGGGCTTACGATGAGCCAATAAAAACTGCAACACTGCCGAGGAAGCTGAGGCATCAAGGGCCTGCCGAGCCGATAGGCGTAGGCATCACCAAAAGAAGACACGCCAGAGAGACGGATCGCACCGGCAAAACACCCCGACCCACCACCAGCCACACGCCTGTGCGGCCCCACTAACAGGGGCCCTGTCACGCCGCCACGCAACGTCAAGCACTCCAAACGAGGCCGAAAAGTGAACAGTAGTACCGATCACAACATGCATGAATTGGGCAGGGTACAGACACACGATGTATGCAGGCCCTCCTGGGGCAGCGAGCAGGCTCCAATGAGCAAGGAAAAAGAGAACGACGATCTCATACAAGCGACCTGCTTTGAGGCAACTGCACTGCCGAACAGGGCTACGAGTGACCTATTTTGAGGCAGCAAGTAGCAAGCCAAACGGAAGAATGGCACTCCAAACAAGTCCGAGAGTCTTTTACGTTAGAATGAACAGGGTCCTCACCGACAATGATTCAAGTGACACACCGACACAGACGACCGCGGATCCAGGCCAAACGCCTCCTCCGCGATCGACCACACAACCAGCACGCGACACTTCCCCTCCACAAGAGTTCCAATGTCGAAGACCGATCAAACTATATACACGTACAAAAAAACTGAGCAGAGTACAACACATCATGAGGCCACACCATCGAAACCAACGGGGGCCCACAACACCAGCGAAATCACAGCGCGCAAGGAAGTACGACCCAACACGCCGTGATGATCAATAACCTCTCAATGTCTTCAGCTTCACAAGGTGAACAATAACCCTTCAGTGATCAATAACCTCTCAATGTGGTGATCAATAACTTCTCAATGATTAGTACTCTCTCAATGTCTACGACTTCCACAAACAAGAGAAATGCAATACCAGCGTGGCCAACACGAAACACCGTGTACAGCATGTGGAACCAAGACCTGTCTTGAGCCAGGGACCCTTGACCCAGCGTTCTCTTCATCGTCTGCCAGGTACGAGTCAGCATGTGGTAAATACAAGCTTATAACGGCGGTTATCTAGACGCCCGAACTCGGCCTGCTACCAGAGCTGGGTCCGAAAAGCTCTGTACTCTGTTAATTTCTCAGAGATGGTGATGATTTCTTGACCGAAATGGAGCTGGAACTGAGCTACAGAGCTGGTTGTCACAGCAGAGGGATCTAACCAGAAGCGCTAGTCTAACGTATCTAGAGCCCGGACTGGGCCTGCTACCAGAGCTGGGTCGAGAACACGATTCGTGCTCTGCTAAATGTTACAGAGATGATGACAATTTTACCTCGTAGAGCTCTTCGGCATCGATGAGCTAGAGGAATTCCGGCGCGGGGCGGAGCTAGTTGGTCGACCCGGCCCGGGCGGGCTGGCGCCGGCGGTGAACCATCAACCTGGTCTTTGGCGTCTTTTGCGAAGGCCGGTTCGAGCTCCCATGGGAGCAGGCCTAAACACAAAGAACCTAAACAGCGAAGCTGTACAGGAAGACAGCGAAGCTGCAAAGATTAAAGCAGAGGTGCATCAAACAGCGAAGCTGTACAGATATGCACAAGACTGTCAATACACGAGAAGACAAATAAAAATAAAAGAGGGAAGCAAAGGCAGTGCGAGACCATGCAGTAACCACATATAGCGATTACCGTCTCAGCACCACTGAAAATAAAAGCAGTGTAGTGTCGACTAGATCAAAGGCCTACTTTGAGGCACCACGTGACAAATCACGGAAAGTCACGTTCAAAGATCAATGAACTGACTTGAATGCAACAAAGAATAAGGAATGAATTGAAAACCAAATGTAAGCAAAGAGAGCGTAACAAATCCACTTATGAGACCTGCCAGCGGAGAGCGGAAGGAAAGCCAGCGGGAGAGCGGGAGAAGCCCAAAGAGCCAAAGCGTTTTTCATGTCGGAATGAAGTTGGTTCCCCCAAGTGTTTCGGTAGTAAAAGTGCGCCTACAGAGCTCATATTAAGACGCAGAGGCCCTCGTAATCGTTTACAGGTGCGAGACATCTGCTTTCTCAAAATAAATGGTCAAATATCTTTCAAATACTGGGCGCCGGCGGTAAACCGTCAACCTTTCATACCGCCGGGGGACTCGTAGAGCTTCCTGACAATATATAATGTCGAAACAAAATTGCAGAGAACGAGCAGTTTTTCAGCCCAAGCGATTTCAGACCTCTCGATGCAACCGCCGAACGCCCCCGATGCTTCTGGATTGTCCTCTGTACGAGCTCTGTAGCTCTCCTACAGTCCGAGTTACGTGCGTAAATCGACAGCAACCCTGAAGATGACTCGAACAATACGAATAGTTTGGAAAACCTAGCTCGAGTATGAGACCAAGTTCAGGCCTCTGAATGCGACAGGTGGACGCGTCTGATGTCTCCGAATCGATTCCTGTGATTACCAGCCCTGCAGCCCCCCTACAGCCCGAGTTAAGTGCAGAAGCTCAGGATGACTCGAACAATACGAATAGCTTCGCGGACCTAGTTCGGGCAGCAGACCGAGTTCCGAGCTCTGGATTCGACAGCTGAACGCGCCTGATGTCTCCGGATCGATTCCTGTGACTACCAGCACTGTAGCCCCCCACAACCCGAGTTAAGTACAGAAAATCGACAGCACCTCTCAAGATGACTCGAACAATACGAATACTTTCAGGATTCTAGAGCGGGCAGCAGACCGGGTTCAGAGCTCTGGATTCAACAGACGAACGCGACGGATGACTCTGAATCGGTTTCTGTAAGTATCAGCTCTGTAGCTCTCATATAGCTCGAGTTAAGTACAGAAAACCGAGAGCGCCTGTCAAGATGACCCGAATAATACGAATAGGTTTGCGGACCTAGCTCGGCTAGCAGACCGAGTTCAAACCTCTCGATGCAACGGACGAACGCGCCTGATCATTCTGAATCGCTAAGGTGTGCTTACCAGCTCTGTAGCTGTCCTGTATCTCGAGTTAAGTCCAATATACCGACAGCGCGTATCAAAATCTCGAAACGGCCGATCCCGCCTGGACGCTTTTTGGCAGTAAAAGGTGCCCGATCGAGCTGAGATCAAGATGGCGAGCGGGAACAAGATCGAATATCACGGGAAAAAATACTAGAGCTCTAACGAATGTTCAAATTTTGAGAACAAAATTTTCAACCGACCAAAAGTCACCAAAAGGTCCGTCGAGATTTTTCTTGCCAACTAGCTCTCCAGCGCCCCGGAATTACTCTTAAGCTTCCAGCAACTGGGCGCCGGCGGTAAACCGTCAACCTTTCTTACCGCCGGGGGACTCGTAGAGCTTCCTGACAATATATAATGTGGAAAATGCAGAGAACGAATAGTTTTTCAGCCCAAGCGATTTCAGACCTCTCGATGCAACAGCCGAACGCCCCCGATGCTTCTGGATTGTCTTCTGTACGAGCTCTGTAGCTCTTCTACAGTCCGAGTTACGTGCGTGAATCGACAGCACCTCTCAAGATGACTCTAACCCAGCTCGAGTATCAAACCGAGTTCAGACCTCTGAATGCGACAGCTGGACGCGTCTGATGTCTGCGAATCGACTCCTGTGATTACCAGCCCTGTAACCCCCCCTACAGCCCGAGTTAAGTAGAAAACCGACAGCACCTCTCAGGATGACTCGAACAAGACAATAGTTTCGCGAACCTAGCTCGGGCAGCCCAGCTCGAGCTCTGGATTCGACAGGCGGACACGCCTGACGACTTAAAATAGATTCCTGTGACCATCAGAAATGTAGCCCCCCCCCCCAGCTCGAGTTGAGTGCAGAAAACCGAGAGCACTTCTCAAGATGACTCGAACAATACGAATAGTTTCGCGATTCTAGATCGGGCAGCAGACCGAGTTCAGAGCTCTGGATTCAACAGACAAATGCGACTGATGATTCTGAATCGCTTTCTGTAAATATCAGCTCTGTAGCTGTCCTATAGCTCGAGTTAAGTACAGAAAACTGAGAGTGTATTTCAAGATGACTCGAATAATACGAAGAGGTTTGCGGACCTAGCTCGGCTAGCAGACCGAGTTCAGGCCTCTGGATTCAACAGGCGAACGCGCCTGATCATTCTGGATCGATTAGCTGTGCTTACCAGCTCTGTAGATGTCCCAAAGCTCGAGTTATGTTCAGAAAACCGTCATCGCGTGAGAAGATGACCCGAAACGGGCGATCCCGCCTGCCTGCTTTTTGGCAGTAAAAGGTACCCGATCGAGCTGAGATCAAGATGGCGAGCGGGAATAAGATCGAATATCACGGGAAGAGATACTAGAGCTCTAACAAATGTTCAAATAACGAGAACGAAATTTTCAAGCGACCAAAAGTCACCAAAAGGTCCGTCGAGATTTTTCTTGCCAACTAGCTCTCCAGCGCCCCGGAATTACTCTTAAGTTTCCAGCAACAACTTGCTCAGGGAAGCTCTACGAGTTATAACTTGCTAAGAGAAGCTCTACGGGTTATTTGCGAACCCACCAAAAAGTTAACACTTTCTTCTTTCTGGCCGGGTCGACCAACTAGCTCCCCTCCGCGCCGGAATTCCTCTAGCTCATCGATGCCGAAGAGCTCTACGAGGTAGAATACACGCCGGAAAGCTTTCCTGGCAGGTCCTCGGACGCTCTCGTGAAGTGCTTCTGGAGCTCTGGGGGCTCCCCTGCAGCGCTTCTGAAGCGCTGCCGGGAACGCTTCCACGCGTGCCTGCACGCGCGCAGGCACGCGTGAACGCGTGCCCGAAGCGCCCCCGGACCCGCTGCGACGGTTTACAAGTCGCTGCGGGGATTCTGGAGCGGCGAAGATGGGCTGCTGACAGACACCACCACCGTCCAGCTTCTAATCTAAAACCCTCTAGCTCTCAGAGAGCTCTCCGGGAAACTCTCTCACAAAGTTCGCACATTCTCCGTCGGGGCCGGGTCGACGAACTAACTCCTGTAGCTCATCGGTGCCGAAGAGCTCTACGAGGAACTTGTAAGCTTCCAGCAACAACTTGCTTAGGGAAGCTCTACGAGCTACTAGCTCCAACCCGCGCCGGAACTGGGCGCCGGCGGTAAACCGTCAACCTGGCTACCGCCGGGGACCTCGTAGAGCTCTTTTCTTGCCCAGCTCCTCGGAACACGTGAAGCAAGCTTAAGCGAGAGCCAAAAAACTCTAAAAAAACAATCGCATACAAAGAGTTTTACAGACCTAGCTCGAGAAGCAGACTCTGTTCAGAGCTCTAGATGCTTCAGCCAAACGCCCTTGATGATTATGTATCGGTTTCTGTGCGTACCACCTCTGTAGCTGTGCTACAGCTAGAGTTAAGTGCAGAATACCGACAGCGCCTCTAAAGAGAACTTGAGAAATACGAATAGTGTTGTGGACCTAGCTCGACTAGCAGAACGAGTTCGGGCCTCTCGATGCAACAGACGCAAGCGCCTGGTGATACTGAATCAGTTTATGTGCGTACCAGCTATGTAGCTCCTCTGAATCTTGAGTTGAGTACAGAAAACCGGCATCACTGGTGAAGATGACTTTTACGGACCTACCTCGAGTAGCAGACCGAGTTCAGGCCTCTGGATGCAACAGGCGAACGCGCCTGATCATTCGGAATCGGTTTCTGTAAGTATCAGCTCTGTAGCTCTCGAAATCTCGAGTTAAGTACAGAAAACCGTGAACGCGTGTCAAGATGACTCGGAACGCAGTTGGTTCCAGCAAGTCTTTTGATAATAATATTGCAGCTACGGACCTGAGAATTTAATTGGCAGACGCGGCATAACCCACTACACGTGAGAAAAATACCGGTTCTCAGAATGAATTGTCAAATATCGTTCAAATCAAAGCAAAACCGACCCAAGGTTATCACATTATCTCTTTTGGTCGGGTCGGCCAACTGGGCGCCGGCGGTAAACCGTCAACCTTCCTTACCGCCGGGAGACTCGTAGAGCTTCCTGACAATATATAATGTGGAAAAAATACAGAGAACCATTTTTTTTTCAGCCTAAGAGATTTCAGACCTCTCGATGCAGAAGCCGAACGCCCCCGATGCTTCTGGAATGTCTTCTTTGCGATCTCTGTAGCTCTCCTACAACCGGAGATACGTGCGTAAATCGACAGCACCTCTCAAGATGGCTGTAAGAAAACGAATAGTTTGGCAACCCAGCTAGAGTATCAAACCGAGTTCAGACCTCTGAACGCGACAGACGGACGCGTCTGATGTCTGCGAATCGACTCCTGTGATTACCAGCCCTGCAGCCCCCGTACAGCCCGAGTTAAGTGCAGAAAACCGACAGCACCACTCAGGATGACTCGAACAACACAATAGTTTCACGAACCTACTTCGGGTAGTAGACCGAGTTCCGAGCTCTTGATTCGACAGGCGGACGCGCCTGATGTCTTCAAATCGATTCCTGTGACCACCAGCACAGCCTCCCCCACCAGGCAGAAAATCGAGAGCACTTCTCAAGATGACTCACAATACGAATAGTTTCGCGATTCTAGATGGGGCAGCAGACCGAGTTCAGAGCTCTGGATTCAACAGAGGAATGCGACTGATGATTCTGAATTGGTTTCTGTAAGTATCAGCTCTGTAGCTGTCCTATAGCTCGAGTTAAGTACAGAAAACAGAGAGCGTGTCATGGTGACTCGAATAATACGCATAGGTTTTCGGACCTAGCTCGGCTAGCAGAGCGAGTTCATACCTCTAGATTCAACAGGCGAACGCGCCTGATTATTCTGAATCGATTAGCTGTGCTTACCAGCTCTGTAGCTGTCCTAAAGCTCGAGTTATGTTCAGAAAACCGTCATCGCGTGGCAAGATGACTTAAAACGGCCGATCCCGCCTGCCTGCTTGTTGGCAGTAAAAGGTACCCGATCGAGCTGAGATCAAGATGGCGAGCGGGAATGAGATCGGATATCATGGGAAGAAATACTAGAGCTTAAACGAATTGTTGAGTTTCGAGAGCAAAATTTTCAACCGACCAAAAATCATCAAAAGGTCCGTCGAGATTTTTCTTGCCAACTAGCTCTCGAGCACCCCAGAATTACTCTTAAGCTTCCAGCAATAACTTGCTAAGGGAAGCTCTACGAGTTATTCCTCTAGTTCATCGATGCGGAAGAGCTCTACGAGGTATGTCCAACCGATGAAAAGTCAGCAAAAGGTCCGTCGAGATTTTCTTGTTAACTAGCTCTCCAGCGCCCCGGAATGGCGGTGAACCGTCAACCTGGTCACCGACGGGAACCTCGTAGAGCTGCTTTCACGCGTAAGAGTGCTCAGAGCCGACAGAGAGAGCTTCTGGAAGCATTCCTCGTCAAAGAGAGAAATTGTTTTTTTCGTGTCGACATGAAGATGGTTCCGCCAAGTGTTTTGATAGTAAAAGTGCGCCTACAGAGCTCATACTAAGACAGAGAGGCCCTCATAGTTGTTCACAGGTGCGAAAAAACTGCTTTCTCAAAATAAATTGTCAAACTGGAACCGGCGGTAAACCGTCAACCAGATTACCGCCGGGGCCCTCGTAGAGCTCTTCCCTCGCACGGCGCTGCTCGGTACAAATGCAGGTGGGGTCTGGAAGAAGACCCAAAAAACTCGGAAAATCACATTTGTATGGTTTTATTTAAAGACGGTTCCGCCAAGTGTTTTAATAGTAATACTGCACCTGCAGACGTGAGAATTTCACTGGCGAACGCGAAATAACCCACTACAGGTGCGAAAAATACCGGATCTCAAAACGAATGTTCAAACTGGAACCGGCGGTAAACCGTCAACCTGGTTACCGCCGGGAACCTCGTAGAGCTCTTTTCTTGCACGGCGATCGTCGCAACACGGAGAGAAAGCTTCTGGAGCGAGAAAAAGAAAAAACTCAAAAAAACACGTTTTTCTGCTTTTACTCAATGTCGGTTCCCCCAAGTCTTTCGATAGTAATACTGCACCTACAGACCTGAACATTTTACTGGCAGACGCGGCAAAACCCACTACAGGTGCTAAAAATCTGGTTTCTCAAAATAAATGGCCAAATATCTTTCAAATCTTCGCAAAACCACCCAAAAGTTGCCACATTGTCCGCCTCGGCCGGGTGGGCCAACTGGGCGCCGGCGGTAAACCGTCAACCTTTGTTACCGCCGGGGGACTCGTAGAGCTTCCTGACAACATGTAATGTCGAGAAAAAATACACAGATAAAATAGTTGTTCAGCCCAAGCAATTTCAGACCGCTCGGATGCAACAGCCGATCGCCCCCGATGCTTCTGGATTGTCTTCTGTACGAGCTCTGTAGCTCTCCTACAGCCCGAGTTACGTGCGTTAATCGACAGCAGCTCTCAAGATGACTCGAACAACTTGATAGCGTCCAAAACCCGGAGAGCAAAGAGAATCTCGGGGACAGGAAATCTTTCCTGGAGAGCTGAGGAGGGCCTCCCTGGGGCGCTGCGGAAGCGCTGCCAGAAACTCTTCCATGCGTGCCTGCACTCATGCAGGCACGCGTGGAACCTTGCCGGAAGCTCTCCCGGACACGTTGCCGGGCCGCCGGAGCTTCTGCGGGGAACGTGGAGCGCCGTGGAGGAGATCCTGGCAGGCACCACCACCGTCCGGCTTCTAATCTTAAACCCTTTAGACGCGCTTGATGTTTCAAATCAATTCCTGTGACCAGCACTGTAGCCACCTCAGCGCGAGTTGAATGAAGAAAACCAAGAGCACTTCTCAAGATGACTCGACCAATACGAACAGTTTCGCGATTCTAGATCGGGCAGCAGATCGAATTCAGAGCTCTGGATTCGACAGACGACGCAACTGATGATTCTGAATCGGTTTCTGTAAATATCAGCTCTCTAGCTGTCCTACAGCTCGAGTTAAGTACAGAAAACCGAGAGTTCCTTTCAAGATGACTCGAATAATACGAATAGGTTTGCGGACCTAGCTCGGCTAGCAGAGCGAGTTCATACCTCTGGATTCAATAGGCGAACGTGCCTGATCATTCTGAATCGATTAGCTGTACTTACTAGCTCTGTAGCTATCCTGAAGCTCGAGTTATCTTGAGAAAACCGACAGCGCGTGACAAGATGACTCGAAACGGCCGATCACGCCAATGTGCTTTTTGGCAGTAAAAGCTACCCGATCGAGCTGAGATCAAGATGGCGAGCGGGACTAAGATCTAATATCACGGAAAACAATACTACAGCTCTAACAAATTGAGGAATTTCAAGAACAAAATTTTCAACCGAACAAAAATCATCAAAAGGTCCGTCGAGACTTTTCTTGCTAACTGGCTCTCCAGCGCCCCGGAACTGGGCGCAGGCGGTAAACCGTCAACCTTGGTTACCACCGGGAGACTCGTAGAGCTTCCTAGCTCGACTTAAGTTGAGAAAACCAACAGCACCTACCAACATTCCGACTTATAGTGAATAGTGTTTGACCTCTGAATGCGACAGGCGGACGCGTCTGATGTCTGCGAATCGACTCCTGTCATTACCAGCCCTGCAGCCCCCCTGCAGAAAACCGACAGCATTCGTAGCGTCCATTTTGGTAGCGTCCAAAACCCGGAGAGCAAAGAGGGCACACACCGGAACTGGGCGCCGGCGGTAAACCGTCAACCTTTGCTTTTCGTTTCGCGGACACACGGGCCCTAGGGCCCCGTCCAGTCCGAGGCGGGCGGGCACGCCAAACGCGGGCCACCGAGCGGCTAAGGCGAAAGCCTCACCACGCCAAGCGCGTGGGGGGCGGCTTAGGCGGTAGCCTCTGGCAGCTCTTATAAGGTGTGTGCACATCAACACAATGTGTGCACGCAAGAAGGCAACACACAAAAGAGAATCATCAATCACACAACTTATCGCTGAAATAGGCCTGCAAAACCCGTGGGAGTGCCGCAATGACGCACTCTGCAGCGGAGAGTTCCGTATCCGTCACCGTGGACCCGTCTTGGAGAGCAAAGGAGCAAACGTAAACGTCTTTGAAGATAATCTGTGGGGACTCACTGAAGGAAGAGGTGGGCGAGAGATGGGAGAATCGAGAACGCAGTCCAATCTGAATCCAAGCTCCACTTCCTGCTCCCAGGCTGCACACACCACCATCAAAGCCCGCTTTGATGAGGCAAGGTTCATAGCATGACTGTTCGTATGGCTGCAACTGGTACTGTTCGTTCGTGTATTGGTGGCCCTCGCGGGCCTGGTGGGTAAGGAGGTCGGCTTTCTCATTCCATTCCCGAAACTCATGCTTGAAAAGATCGCGTCCTGCTTCAGCAGGTCTCACACCATACATACAACACATTCCTTCCAAAGCATTAATCATATTATCAACACGTGTCTGGTATAAATGATTATCAGCCTTCCAGAGGCCGCAGAGCCAGCAAATGATAAGAAGAGAGTCTCCAGTGATCTCCAACGGCACGCCTCATGAAGTCACGTCCCAACATGTGCTCTTCATGTTGTGGATTGCCAATCGCTTACTGAATCGCAGGCGTGCAGCGGGAGAATCATCCTCTGTAGCAACATACTCCTCATTACGTTCGGCCAGAAAGACGGGGGCGTTACCATCATGGATACCTTTGCATTTCTTCTGGAAAAGCCTAAGCATAGAGGGTGTACAGTGATGAGCTGCAAACTGCATGAAGGCATGATGACCTCCTTGGAATACTTCCCACCACCGTGGGCCGAAGAACTCATGAAAGGGTGTCTGCCAACAGCGCTGTCCGATCGCTTGCCCTCCTGACCTCCAGCGTTTCATAACTCCACATTCCCTCCACTTTCCGAATGCCCGAAGGGCTTCTCCCTCAAGTGTGCGCAGCGTATCATAACTTATACCAAAGGCAATCAAACACATGCGTGCATCACTCCATGCTCTGTGCTCCTCCCTCATGTCCTCTCCCTGATACAACCTCTGCGCATATGCCGAGACATCCTTTGCCAGCAGCCACTGAGCTCGGAGAAATCTTTGGACCAAACTGTGGTACCCAGCCAAAATTGTGCTACCGCCGGGGAACTCGTAGAGCTTCCTGACAGTATATAATGTGGAAAAAAATCCAGAGAACGACTAGTTTTTCAGCCCAAGCGATTTCAGACCTCTCAAGATGACTCTAACAAAAAAACGAACAGTTTGGCAACCCAGCTCGAGTATCAAACCAAGTTCCGACCTCTAAATGCGACAGACGGACGCGTCTGATGTCTGCGAATCGACTGCTGCGATTACCAGCCCAATAGCCCCCCTACAGCCCGAGTTAAGTGCAGAAAACCGACAGCAGCTCTCAGGATGACTCGAATAATACAATAGTTTCGCAGACCTAGTTTGAGCAGCAGACCGAGTTCCGAGCTCTGGGTTCGACAGACGGACGCTCCTGATGTCTCCAAATCGATTTCCGTGACCAGCAGCACTCTAGCCCTCCCCACAGCACGAGTTAAGTGCAGAAAACCGAGAGCACTTCTCAAGATTACTCGAACAATACAAATAGTTTCGCGAACATAGCTCGGGCAGCAGGCCGAGTTCAGAGCTCTCGATTGAACAGACGAACGCGCCTGATGATCCCCAATCGATTTATGTAACTATGAGCTGTGTAGCTGCCCTAACGCTCGAGTTAAGTACAGACCACCGAGAGCGTCTGCTACGATGACTCGAATAATGCGAATAGGTTTGCGGACCTAGCTCTGCTAGCAGACCGAGTTCAGACCTCTGGATTGAACAGGCGAACGCGCCTGATCATTCTGAATCGATTAGCTGTGCTTACCAGCTCTGTAGCTGTCCTATATAGCTCGAGTTATGTTCAGAAAACCGCATCGCGTGTCAAGATGACTCGAAACGACCGATCCCGCCTGCCTGCTTTTTGGCAGTAAAAGGTACCCGATCGAGCTGAGATCAAGATGGCGAGCGGGAATAAGATCGAATATCATGGGAAAAAATACTAGAGCTCAAACGAATTGTTGAATTTCGAGAACAAAACTGGGAGCCGGCGGTAAACCGTCAACCTTTGTTACCGCCGGGGGACTCGTAGAGCTTCTTGACAACATATAATGTTGAAAAAAATACACAGAAAACATAGTTTTTCAGCCCAAGCGATGTCAGACCTCTCGGATGTAACAGCCGAACGCCGCCGATGCTTCTGGATTGTCCTCTGTACGGACTCTATAGCTCTCCTACAGCCCGAGTTACGTGCGCAAATCGACAGCACCCCTCAAGATGACTCGAACAATACGAATAGTTTGGCAAACCTAGCTCGAGTATCAGACCGAGTTCAGACCTCTGCATGCCACAGGCGAACGCGTCTGATGTCTCTGGATCGGTTCCTGTGGTTACCAGCCCTGCAGCCCCCCCCTACAGCCCGAGTTAAGTGCAGGAAACCGAGGGCACCTCTCGGGATGACTCGAACAATACGAATAGTTTCGCAGACCTAGTTCGGGCAGCAAACAGACTTCGGAGCTCTGGATTCGAAGGGCGGACGCGCCTGATGTCCCCAAATCGATTCCAGTGATTACCAGCCATGCAGCCCCCCTACAGCCCGAGTTAAGTGCAGAGAACCGACAGCATCTCTCAAGATGACTCGAACAATGCGAATAGTTTTATGATTCTAGATCGGGCAGCAGACCGAGTTCAGAGCTCTGGATTCAACAGACAACAGAAACTAATGATTCTGAATCAGATTCTGTACGCATCAGCTCTGTAGCTGTCCAGTAGCTCGAGTTAAGTACAGGAAACCAAGAGCGTCTGTCAAGATAACTCGAATAATACGAATAGGTTTGCGGACCTAGCTCGGCTAGCAGACCGAGTTCAGAACTCTGGCTTCAACAGGCGAACGCGCCTGATCATTCTGAATCGATTAGCTGTGCTTACCAGCTCTGTAGCTGTCCTATATAGCTCGAGTTATCTTGAGAAAACCGTCACCGCGTGACAAGATGACCCGAAACGGCCGATCCCGCCTGCCTGCTTTTTGGCAGTAAAAGGTACCCGATCGAGCTGAGATCAAGACGGCGAGCGGGAATAAGATCGAATATCATGGGAAAAAATACTAGAGCTCAAACGAATTGTTGAATTTCGAGAACAAAATTTTCAACCGACCAAAAGTCAGCAAAAGGTCCGTCGAGATTTTTCTTGCCAACTAGCTCTCCAGCGCCCCGGAATTACTCTTAAGCTTCCAGCAATAACTTGCTAAGGGAAGCTCTACGAGTTATTTTCAAGCGACCAAAAGTCAGCAAAGGGTCCGTCGAGACTGGGCGCCGGCGGTAAACCGTCAACCTTTGTTACCGCCGGGGGACTCGTAGAGCTTCCTGACAGTATATAATATGGAAAAATTCGAGAGAACGACTAGTTTTTCAGCCCAAGTTCAGACCTCTCAAGATGACTCTAACAAAAAAACGAACAGTTTGGCAACCCACGAGTTCAGACCTCTCAATGCGACAGGCGGACGCGTCTGGTATCTGTGAATCGACTCCTGTGATTACCAGCCCTGCAGCTCCCCTGCAGCCCGAGTGAAGTGCAGAAAACCGACAGCAGCTCTCTCTCAGGATGACTCGAATGATACAATAATTTCGCGGACCTAGTTCGAGCAGCAGACCGAGTTCCGAGATTTGGGTTCGACAGACGGACGCGCCTGATCTATCCAAATCGACTTATGTGACCAGCAGCATTGTAGCCCTCCCCCAGCACGAGTTAAGTGCAGAAAACCGAGAGCACTTCTCAAGATGACTCGAACAATACAAATAGTTTCGCGAATCTAGCTTGGGCAGCAGGCCGAGTTCAGAGCTCTCGATTCAACAGACGAACGCGCATGATGATTTCCAATCGATTTCTGTGACTATGAGCTCTGTAGCTGCCGTACAGCTCGAGTTAAGTACTGAAAACCGAGAGTGTCTGCTACGATGACTCGAATAATACGAATAGCTTTGCAGACCTAGCTCGGCTAGCAGACCGAGTTCAGACCTCTGGATTCAACAGGCGAACGCGCCTGATCATTCTGAATCGATTAGCTGTGCTTACCACCTCTGTAGCTGTCCTAGAGCTCGAAGGTCCGTCGAGATTTTTCTTGCCAACTGGGCGCCGGCGGTAAACCGTCAACCTTCCTTACCGCCGGGGGACTCGTAGAGCTTCCTCACAATATATGTGGGAAAAATGCAGAGAACGAATAGTTTTTCAGCCCAAGCGATTTCAGACCTCTCGATGCAACAGCCGCACGCCCCCGATGCTTCTGGATTCTCTTCTGCGAGCTCTGTAGCTCTCCTACAGCCCGAGCTACGTGCGTAAATCGACAGCACCTCTGAAGATGACTCTAACAAAACGAATAGTTTGGCAACCCAGCTCGAGTATGAAACCGAGTTCAGACGCGTCTAATGTCTGCGAGTCGACTCCTGTGGTAACAACCCTGGAGCCCCCCTACAGCCCGAGTTAAGTGCAGAAAACCAACAGCACCTCTCAGGATGACTTGAACAATACAATGGTTTCGCGGACCTAGTTCGTGCAGCAGACCGAGCTCCGAGCTCTGCATTCGACAAACAGACGCGCCTGGTGTCTTCAAATCGATTCCTGTGGCCACCAGCACTGTAGCTCCCCCCAGCCCGAGTTGAGTGCAGGAAAACGAGAGCACTTCTCAAGATCACTCGAGCAATACGAATAGTTTCGCGATTCTAGATTGGGCAGCAGACCGAGTTCAGAGCCCTGGATTCAATACAAAAAAAAACGACTGACGATTCTGAATCGGTTTATGCAAGTATCAGCTCTGTAGCTGTCCAGTAGCTCGAGTTAAATACAGAAACCGAGAGTGTCTGTCAAGATGACTCGAATAATGCGAGTAGGTTTCAGGGACCTAGCTCGGCTAGCAGTCCGAGTTCAGACCTATAGATTCAACGGGTGAACGCGCCTGATCATTCTCAATCGATTAGCTGTGCTTACCAGCTCTGTAGCTGTTCTAAAGCTCGAGTTATGTTCAGAAAACCGTCATCGCGTGTCAAGATGATTTCACACGGCCGATCCCGCCTGCCTGCTTTTTGGCAGTAATAGGTACCCGATCGAGCTGAGATCAAGATGGCGAGCGGGAATAAGATCGAATATCATGGGAAAAAATACTAGATCTCAAACGAATTGTTGAATTTCGAGAACGAAATTTTCAACCGACCAAAAGTCAGCAAAAGGTTCGTCGAGATTTTTCTTGCCAACTAGCTCTCCAGCGCCCCGGAACTGGCGCCGACGGTGAACCGTCAACCTGGTCACCTCCGGGAACCTCGTAGAGCTCCTAGCACGCGTAAGAGTGCTCAGCATCAAAAGAGAGGGCTTCTGGAAGCATTTCTCGAAAAAGAGAAAACATGATTTTTTGATGTCGACATAAAGTTGGTTCCGCCAAGTGTTTTGATCATATTAAGACAGAGAGGCCCTCATATTCGTCTCCAGGTGCGAGAAATCTGGTTTCTCAAAATGAATTGTCAAATATCTTTCAAATATTCGCAAAACCACCCAAAAGTTGTCACATTGTCCGCCTCGGCCGGGTGGGCCAACTAGCTCCACCCCGCGCCGGAACTGGGCGCCGGCGGTAAACCGTCAACCTTTGTTACCGCCGGGGGACTCGTAGAGCTTCCTGAGAACATATATTGTCGAGGAAAATTACACAGAAAAAAATATTTTTTTTGCCCAAGCAGTTTCAGACCTCTCGGATGCAACAGCCGATTCTTCTGGATTGTCTTCTGTACAAGCTCTGTAGCTTTCCGAATTACGCGCGTAAATCGACAGCACCTCTGAATATGACTCGAACAATACGAATACTTTGGCAAAGCTAGCTCGAGTATCAGACCGAGTTCAGACCTCTGCATGCGACAAGCGGACGCGCTTGATGTCTCTGAATGGATTTCTGTGATTACCAGCCCTGCAGACCCCCCTACAGCCCGAGTTAAGTGCAGAAAACCGAGAGTATCTCTCAGGATGACTCGAACAATACGAATAGTTTTGCGGACCTCGTTCGGGCAGCAGACAGAGTTCGGAACTCTGGGTTCGAACGGCGGACGCGCCTGATGTCTCCGAATCGATCCCAGTAATTACTAGCCGTGCAGCCCCTACAGCCCGAGTTGAGTGCAGAGAACCGACAGCATCTCTCAAGATGACTCGAACAATACGAGTAGTTTCGCGATTCTAGATCGGGCAGCAGACCGAGTTCAGAGTTCTGGATTCAACAGACAACGGCCACTGATCATTCCGAATCAGATTATGTACGCATCAGCTCTGTAGCTGTCCTGTAGCTCGAGCTAAATCCAGAAGACCGAGAGCGTCTGTCAAGATGACTCGAATAATACGAATAGGTTTGCGGACCTAGCTCGGCTAGCAGACCGAGTTAAGACCTCTCGGTTCAACTGGCGAACGCGCCTGATTATTCTGAATCGATTAGCTGTGCTTACTAGCTCTGTAGCTGTTCTAAAGCTCGAGTTATCTTAAGAAAACCGTTACCGCGTGACAAGATGACTCGAAACGACCGATCCCGCCTGCCTGCTTTGTGGAAGTAAAAGGTACCCGATCGAGCTGAGATCAAGATGGGAATAAGATCAAATATCACGGGAAAAATACTAGAGCTCGAACGAATGTTCAAACTTTGAGAACAAAATTTTCAACCGACCAAAAATCACCAAAAGGTCCATCGAGATTTTTCTTGCCAACTAGCTCTTCAGCGCCCCGGAATTACTGGCCGCCGGCGGTAAACCGTCAACCTTTCTTACCGCCGGGGGACTCGTAGAGCTTCCTGACAACATATTATGTCGAAAAAAATTACACCGAAAAAATAATTTTTCAGCCCAAGCAATTTCAAACCTCTCGGATGCAACAGCCGAACGCCCCCGATGCTTCTGGATTATCTTCTGTACGAGCTCTGTAGCTCTCCTACAGCCCGAGTTACGTGCGTGCAAACCTAGTTCGAGTATCAGACCGAGTTCAGACCTCTGCATGCGACAGACGGATGCGTCTGATGTCTCTGAATCGATCCCTGTGATTACCAGCCCTGCAGCCCTCCCTGCAGCCGGGTTACAGGAAACCGACAGCACCTGAATGACTCGAACAATAGAAATAGTTTCGCGGACCTAGTTCAGGCAACAGACCGAGTTCGGAGCTCTGGATTCCGCAGACGAACACGCCTGATGTCTCCAAATCGATTCCAGTGATTACCAGCCATGCAGCCCCCTACAGCCCGAGTTAAGTCCAGAGAACCGACAGCATCTCGCAAGCGACCTGAACAATACGAATAGTTCTGCGATTGTAGATCGGGCAGCAGACCGAGTTCAGAGCTCTGGATTCAACAGACAACGGCCACTGATGATTCTGAATCAGATTCTGTACGTATCAGCTCTTTAGCTGTCCTGTAGCTTGAGTTAAGTACAGAAAACCGAGAGCGCCTGTCAAGATGACTCGAATAATACAAATAGGTTTGCGCACCTAGCTCGGCTAGCAGACCGACTTCAGACCTCTGGCTTCAAGAGGCAAACGCGCCTGATCATTCTGAATCGATTAGCTGTGCTTACCAGCTCTGTAGCTGTCCTAAAGCTCGAGTGATGTTCAGCTGTGCGTACTAGCTCTGTAGCTGTTCTAAAGCTTAAGAAAACCGTCACCGCGTGAGAAGATGACCCGAAACGGCCGATCCCGCCCGTGTGCTTTTTGGCAGTGAAAGATACCCGATCGAGCTGAGATCGATGGCGAGCGGGAACAAGATCGAATATCATGGGAAGAAATACTAGAGCTCAAACGAATGTGCAAATTTCGAGAACAAAATTTTCAACCGACCAGAAGTCACCAAAAGGTCTGTCGAGATGTTTCTTGCCAACTAGCTCTCCAGCGCCCCGGAATTACTCTTAGCTTCCAGCAATAACTTGCTAAGGGAAGCTCTACGAGTTACTCTTAAGCTTCCAGCAACTTGATAGCGTCCAAAACCCGGAGAGCAAAGAGAATCTCGGAGACGGGAAACTTGGTAGCGTCCAAAACCCGAAGAGCGAAGAGACCCTTTGGAGACAGAAGATCTTTCCTGGAGTGCTTTGGGAAGCTTCCCTGCAGCGCTGCCGAAGCGCTGCCAGGAACGCTTCCACGCGTGCCTGCACGCGTGCAGGCACGCGCACACGCTTGCCGGAAGCCCCCCCGGACCCGCTGCGACGTTTTACAGGTCCAGCGAGCTCCCCGGGAATAACTTGCCGAGGGAAGCTCTACGAGTTGTTCATCTTAACGAAAGAGCTCAGGGAGGGAAGCTGCTGAGGGAAGCTCATCGATAACGAAGAGCTCTACGAGGTATTACTCTTAAGCCTCCAGCGATAACTTGCTAGGGGAAGCTCTACGAGTTACTTGCTCTCCAGCGCCCCGGAATTACTGGGCGCCGGCGGTAAGCCGTCAACCTTTGTTACCGCCGGGGCTCGTAGAGCTTCCTGACAACATATAATGTCGAAAAAAATGCAAAGAAAAAATAGCTTTTCAGCCCAAGTCAGACCTCTTCTGCATGCGACAGACGGGCGCGTCTGATGTCTCTGAATCGATTCCTCTGATTCCCAGCCCTGCAGCCCCCCCTACAGCCCGAGTTAAGTGCAGGGAACCGACAGCACCTCTCAGCATGACTCGAACAATACGAATAGTTTCGCGGACCTAGTTTGGGCAGCAGAGAGAGTTCGGAGCTCTGGGTTCGAAAGCCGGACGCGTCTGATATCTCCGAATCGATCCAGTGATTACCAGCCACGCAGCCCCCTACAGCCCGAGTTAAGTGCAGAGAACCGACAGCATCTCTCAGGATGACTCGAACAATACGAATAGTTTCGCGATTCTAGATCGGACAGGGGACCGAGTTCAGAGCTCTGGATTCAACAGACAACGGCCACTGATCATTATGAATCGATTAGCTGTGCTTACTAGCTCTGTAGCTGTCCTGAAGCTCGAGTTATCTTGAGAAAACCGTCACCGCCTATTAAGATAACTCGAAACGGCCGATCCCGCCTGCCTGCTTTTTGGCAGTAAAAGGTACCCGATCGAGCTGAGATGAAGATGGCAAGCGGGAATAAGATCGAATATCATGGGAAAAATACTAGAGCTCTAACGAATGTTCAAATTTTGAGAACAAAACTGGGAACCGGCGGTAAACCGTCAACCAGGTTACCGCCGGGCACCTCGTACAGCTCTTTTGTTGCACAGCGCTTCTCCGAACGCATGAGGAAGCTTCTCAAGCAAGAGCAGGAAAACTCGAACAAACTTGATTTTTTGGTTTCCATCCAAAGTCGGCCCCCTCAAGTCTTTTGATAGTAATACTGCAGCTACGGACCTGAGAACTTTACTGGCAGACGCGGCACAACCACTACACGTGAGAAAAATACTGGTTCTCAAAACGAATTTCAAAACTGGCGCCGGCGATGAACCGTCAACCTGGTCACCGCCGGGAACCTCGTAGAGCTTCTTGCACGCGTAAGAGTGCTAAGCATCAAAAGAGAGGGCTTCTGGAAGCATTTCTCGAGAAAGAGAAAACATGATTTTTTTCAGATCGACATGAAGTTAGTTTCGCCATGTCTTTTGATAGTAAAAGTGTATCTAGAGAGCTCATATTAAGACGCAGAAGCCCTCATAGTCGTCCACAGGTGCGAAAAATCTGCTTTCTCAAAATACATGGTCAAATATCTTTCAAATATTCGCAAAACCACCCAAAAGTTACCACATTGTCCGCCCCGGCCGGGTGGGCCAACTGGTGCCGGCGGTGAACCGTCAACCTGGTCACCGCCGGGAACCTCGTAGAGCTCCTAACAAGCGTAAGAGTGCTCAGTGTAAGAGAGGGCTTCTGGAAGCATTTCTCGGAAAAGAGAAACCATGATTTTTTTCACGTCGACATAAAGTTGGTTTCGCCAAGTGTTTTGATAGTAAAAGTGCATCTAGAGAGCTCATATCAAGACGCTGAGGCCCTTATAGTCGTCTATAGGTGCGAAAAATCTGCTTTCTCAAAATAAATGGTCAAATATCTTTCAAATATTCGGACAACCACCCAAAAGTTACCACATTGTCCGCCTCGGCCGGGTGGGCCAACTAGCTCCACCCCGCGCCGGAATTCCTCTAGCTCATCGATGCCGAAGAGCTCTACGAGGTACTAGCTCCACCCCGCGCCGGAATTCCTCTAGCTCATCGATGCCGAAGAGCTCTACGAGGTATTTTGTATGCAGAGACAAAAACCGACCCCCGGTTACCACATTCTCTCTTTTGGTCGGGCCCGCCAACTAGCTCTACTCTGCGCCGGAATTCCTTTTAGCTCTTTGCTGAAGAGCTCTACGAGGTATTTTCACCGACCAAAAGTCACCAAAAGGTCCGTCGAGATTTTTCTTGCCAACTGGCGCCGGCGGTGAACCGTCAACCTGGTCACCGCCGGGAACCTCGTAGAGCTTCGAACACGTGTAAGAGTGCTCAGTATCAAAAGAGAGGGCTCCTGGAAGCATTTCTCGAAAAATAGAAAACATGATTTTTTTCATGTCGACATAAAGTTTGGTTCGCCAAGTGTTTTGATAATAAGACTGTATCTAGAGAGCTCATATTAAGACGCTCAGGCCCTCATAGTCGCCTACAGGTGCGAAAACTTTGCTTTCTCAAAATGAATGGTCAAATATCTTTCAAAAAATCGCAAAAGCACCCAAAAGTTGTCAGATTGTCCTTTCTGGTCGGGTCGGCGAACTAGCTCCACCCCGCGCCGGAATTCCTCTAGCTCATCGACTGGCGCGCGGTGAACCGTCAACCTGGTCACCGCCGGGAACCTCGCAGAGCTCCTCTCTCCGGTAAGAGTGCAGAGAATCGACGCAGAGTGAAAAAATAAGATTTTTCGAAATCTTCAAATTCGTTTTTTTCGATGTTCATATTCGCTCAGTTCCTGGAAGTCAACTCACGCAAAAATGCATCGAGAGAGCTGAGCTGCTGTTAGAGAGAAGTTTATATGCCAATGCTCGGCGTAAAAATCTGCTCTCAAAATAAATGGTCAAATATCTTTCAAATTTTCGCAAAACCACCCAAAACTGGGCGCCGCTGGTAAACTGTCAACTTTTGTTACCGCCGGGGGACTCGTAGAGCTTCCTGAAAACATGTAATGTCAGAAAGAAGTATACAGAAAAATAGTTTTTCAGCCCAAGCAATTTCAAACCTCTCGGATGCAACAGCCGAACGCCCCCGATACTTCCGGCTTGTCTTCTGTACGGGCTCTGTAGCTCTTCTACAGCCCGAGTTACGTGCGTAAATCGACAGCATCTCTCAAGATGATCGCACAATACGAATAGTTTGGCAAACCTAGCTCGAGTATCAGACCGAGTTCAGGCCTCTGCACACGCGTCTGATGTTTCCGAATCGATTCCTGTGATTACCACCCTGCAGCCCCAGCTCGAGCTAAGTGCAGGAAACCCACAGCACCTCTCAGGATGACTCGAATTATACGAATAGTTTCGTAGACCTAGTTTGGGCAGCAGACAGAGTTCGGAGCTCTGGATTCGACAGGCGGACGCGCCTGATGTCTCCGAATCGATCCCAGTGATTACCAGCCATGCAGCCCCCTTACAGCCCGAGTTAAGTGCTGCAAAGAGCCGACAGTATCTCTCAAGATGACTCGAACAATACGAATAGTTTCGCGGTTCTAGATCGGGCAGCAGACCGAGTTCAGAGCTGTGGATTCAACAGACTGATGATTCTGGATCAGATTCTGTACGCATCAGCTCTGTAGCTGTCCTATAGCTCGAGTTAAAATACAGAAAACCGAGAGCGTCTGTCAAGATGACTCGAATAATACGAATAGGTTTGCGGACCTAGCTCGGCTAGCAGACCGAGTTCACACCTCTGGCTTCAACAGCCGAACGCGCCTGATCATTCTGAATCGATTAGCTGTGCTTACTAGCTCTGTTGCTGTCCTGAAGCTCGAGTTATCTTAAGAAAACCGACAGCGCGTGACAAGATGACTCGAAACGGCCGATCCCGCCGGAGCGCTTTTTGACAATAAAAGGTACCCGATCGAGCTGAGATCAAGATGGCGAGCGGGAATAAGATCGAATATCACGGGAAAAAATACTAGAGCTCAAACGAATTGTTGAATTTCGAGAACAAAATTTTCGACCGACCAAAAGTCACCAAAAGGTCCGTCGAGATTTTTCTTGCCAACTGGGCGCCGGCGGTAAACCGTCAACCTTTCTTACCGCCGGGGGACTCGTAGAGCTTCCTGACAACATATAATGTCGAAGAAAATTACACCGAAAAATAGTTTTTCAGCCCAAGCAATTTCAAACCTCGCGGATGCAACAGCCGAACGCCCCCGATGCTTCTGGATTGTCTTCTGTACGAGCTCTGTAGCTCTCCTACAGCCCGAGTAACGTGCGTAAATCGATAGCAACTCTCAAGATCACTCGAACAATACGAATAGTTTGGCAAACGTATCAGACCGAGTTCAGACCTCTGCATGCGACAGGCGGACGCGTCTGATATCTCTGAATCGATTCCTGTGATTACCAGCCCTGCAGCCCCCCCTACAACCCAAGTTAAGTGCAGGAAACCGACAGCACCTCTCAGGATGACTCGAACAATACGAATAGTTTTGCGGACCTAGTTCGGGCAGCAGACAGAGTTCGCAGCTCTGGATTCGAAAGCCGGACGCGTCTGATGTCTCCGAATCGATTCCAGTGATTACCAGCCATGCTGCCCCCCTACAGCCCGAGGTAAGTGCAGAGAACCGACAGCATCTCTCAAGATGACTCGAATAATACGAATAGTTTCGCGATTCTAGATCGGGCAGCAGACCGAGTTCAGAGCTCTGGATTCAACAGACAAAGGCCGCTGCTGATTCTGAATCAGATTCTGTATGTATCAGCTCTGTAGCTGTCCTGTAGCTCGAGTTAAGTACAGAAAACCGAGAGCGTCTGTCAAGATGACTCGGATAATACGAATAGGTTTGCGGACCTAGCTCGGCTAGCAGACCGAGTTCAGACCTCTGGGTTCAACAGGCGAACGCGCCTGATCATTATGAATCGATTAGCTGTGCTTACCAGCTCTGTAGCTGTCCAGGTGCTAGAGTTATCTTAAGAAAACCGACACCGCGTGACAAGATGACCCGAAACGGGCGATCCCGCCTGCCTGCTTTTTGGCAGTAAAAGGTACCCGATCGAGCTGAGATCAAGACGGCGAGCGGGAATAAGTTCGAAATATCACGGGGAAAAGTACTAGAGCTCTAACGAATGGTTGAATTTCGAGAACAAAATTTTCAACCGACCAAAAGTCACCAAAAGGTCCGCCGAGATTTTTCTTGCCAACTAGCTCTCCAACGCCCCGGAATTACTCTTAAGCTTCCAGCAATAACTTGCTAAGGGAAGCTCTACGAGTTACTAGCTCTCCAGCGCCCCAGAATTACTCTTACGCTTCCAGCAATAGCTTGCTAAGGGACTGGGCGCCGGCGGTAAACCGTCAACCTTTGTTTTTTTTTTGCGGTTTGCGGTCCGCCACTAGAATCCGAATCCGAATCGGCGGAGCAGTGCAACTGAGCCCCCACCATCTTAGGTAGGTCGCAGTAGAGCGCACGCCACCTTAGCAGCAGCTCTCGTCAGGGCAGCGCAGGCAGCTAGTTCACAGCAGGTTACCGTGCTACCAGGAGGCAAGCTCATCGCCTCCTCGGCCACATCGCGCCAATGGAAGCTGCGCGAGCTGGTGCAGGAGGAAGAGGAGGAGGAGGAGGAGGAGGAGATGGGAAAATCAACCTGCACAATGGAACCCCTACCTACAACGCCAATCTGAAGCCACCACCCACCTCCACATCCTTCATTACTGACACCCCCATCGAATGCACCACGGAGAGCAGTCTTACGAGTACTGAGGAACTTATCATATGCAAACCAGCGAGTAATAGTTTGGCCACCTCTGGCCTCCCACGACAATTTATCCGCACGCTCATTACCCTCACGAAAGAAATGCTTATACAGATTCTGTCCCGATGCAGGTGAGGTCAGTCCCCATCCAGACAGCATCGATACCGTATTTTGTAGTGTTCCCACCAGTCGTACATACTGCTTGTTGCGAATCTGCCACTCACCACACATCCAGTTTACAACCGTCTTACTATCTCCCAAGATCTCCATCCCAAGACGCTCAATATTCTCACACCTCCACTCCGTTTCATTCTCATAATTAGCGGCAATACGTTTGCTCATCCTCTCTTTCATCTCTCTCTCCTCCTCCTCCTCCGCCTTCACGTGTCTCACACCAGGTGGCCTGGGTAGAACAAACAAGTCGAACAAGTGTTGCATACCAATCACAGTCAGCAAATGCTTGCAATATTTCTCTCGGGACCCAGCGGAACTGTCGAACGAGAGGTACCACTCGCAACCAAAGAGATCGCACAAGCACCAGTCCCACACAGTATGTCCACGGGGAGGGCCGCCCATGTTCATGCGTGTGAGTTGCTTCCTATCTTTTGCAGGCAACGCTAGAATACATGTGTCACGATGTTCCGTCCACTTCCCCCTTCCATGTAGCATGGCCAGCCTAGATATCATCCATTCACGTGACATGTCCGACTCCTCAGGTATGGCAGGCTGATCATCCGGTGTCCGCCGGCGACAGCCACTCGACATCTGGGATATCTGAGATACATGATATGCATGAGAAGCCGCCGCCGCCGCCATCGCCCGAGTTTTCCTCTGACGCCGATTTGGTACCGTCTCTCCCTCCTCCTCCTCTGTGTGTGTTGTGTATCTCCTCATACGAATATTTGCAGCAACTGAGACATCCTTAGCCCAATCCCAACAACGAAATATCCATATCTGCAGCGCACTTCGGAATCCAAGCTCAACAAAACTCTGTCGTCCCGCTTTGTATCGCCTACGTTGAAACTCAGACCAGCCTTCAGTTCTCCGCTTGCGTAGACCTGACATTATCGCTAGACATCTGCCTTCAAAATAGTGAACAGCAGCAATGGTAGAATAGTCGGGCGTTCTGCCCTCACAGTTGAATAATAATGCAGCAATCACTTTAGCTTGATAGCGAGTAAATCTTTCAGCCAAGTCAATCCCAGAGCAGCGATAATACGCGATTTCCCCAAAGAACATCTTCTGGGCTTTCTGGAGCATGGCCTCTGAGTCCGAGTGGTCCTTCCAGGTCTCCTCCAGAGTGGCTCCCAGGATCTCAAACGACTGAACACGCGGTAGGACCACTTCTCGGGTCCCAAGAGCAGCGTCACTAGACGGCACCAGCACACGGATATCCTGCTCGGGGGACGGCGGGATGCCAGGCGGCGCACCAAAGTAAATATACATCAAAGATTTCGGCTTCCAGGTCATTCCTGCATTCATCAGCGGGATACTCATGTCACGCACCATCAACTCGAGGTCAGTGCGGGTCTTCGCATACAACAGAAGATTATCTGCCCAGAAACTGTGGGTCATACGCTCACCGTTGAACATGCGCTCATCATTTTCCAATGTGATACCGTACTGCGTTTCCTGCCTCCATCTGTCGGTGACATCTCTCCAGAGTACAATAGAAACTGCTAGAAAAATCATCGGTCCCTCAACTCCTCCCGTTCGAATAGATTTGTCCCAATAGACCGCTGACGATGCCTCGATGCCCTCGAAGCTGGCCACGCACTGATTATCCATCATGGGTTCAATCAACGCCACAATGAGATCAGCAGGTATGTCAAGAGCACGAAGACAGCGCATGGCGAGGCACGGAGTGACATTATCGAAAGCTTGTAAAATATCAAGGTTGGCAAGCCACAAACTGTCTCCTTTGCCCCAGACAGCGGAGTGCTGGCTGAGCCTCTTGGCAACGCTGGTGATTTCCGATGTTTTACGTCCCGATCTGAATCCGTACAGGCATACATAGTGTCGGTGCTCCTCAATCCTCTTCTCAATCATCATCACAATACATGTCATGTACCATTTCATAAGACACGACTGTAGACATAGCACACGTGTATCTGTCAAATGTTGTATGTCATTTCTTTTGGCATGAGCGTGGCAGCTAGTTGACGCCAACTGTCGGGGCAACATAACCTGCGGGAATACACACCTTGGAAGCTCACCAGAACACGTCGCACAGATGCCCACGAGAGCTGTTTCAACATCGTGACAGTCACGTTGTCGGGACCTGGGGCCTTTCCCGTGGACAGCTTCGCCCTCGCCCGCAGCAGGAGCGACATCGAGAACACCTCTGAGGATCCGCTTCCCGAACATAGACCACGCAGCGACTGAAGCTCACGCAGGGTCACCTCTCTGGCCTCGGGGTCCTCCACCTTAGACTTCATGTGCCCCAATATCTCGTCCCCCCACTCCTCGCGGTTCTGAGACTCCATCCCGTTGGCAAGGATCAACGTCTCCGTCTTGGCCCTCCTCCTCCTCCTCGTGTTCATTTCCGTCCTCCACCTCTGTACTCTTGCCTCCAGCCTCCTTCTTTCTCTCCTCACTATCTTTGAGCACCGTTTGGCCTCCTCTCTATCCCCCCGACGAAGTGCTTCGCGTTTACTTTCCTGGGCGGCCCAGTGGATC
This sequence comes from Prorocentrum cordatum, assembly GCA_963575745.1. Classification (NCBI taxonomy): domain Eukaryota; class Dinophyceae; order Prorocentrales; family Prorocentraceae; genus Prorocentrum; species Prorocentrum cordatum. The sequence goes on along the minus strand of CAUYUJ010016373.1, from coordinate 15,390 downwards.
TCGGATTTCTTTGGCACATTATTCCTGGGATTGATATCTTTCTGGGGGGTCTCCTCGGCGGCCTTTATGAGGTCAGGTCCCAGCATATCCAACATCTCCTGGCGATCCTCTGGGTCAGCATTTTCCTGGCACAAAGCACGGTAACGACTGCCCCGATCGTCCATGTTCTTCGCAAACTCCAGCTGCGACACCGGTTGCAAGTGGATGAATTTTCGAGCAGGCTGGGTCCGTCTCTTCGCAGACGGTGCACAAGACAAGCGAACAACTATGCAAGCGCGGTCAGACAGCGCACGCTCGTATCTGCTGCATGGGTGCTCCGCCCAGGCGTGGCCGACTTCCGCAGGCAGCATCCAGCCTACGGTGATCTCCTGCCTGTGTAAACGACGGCTGACACCAACATAGTCGAGTACCTTCTCCACCCCCGTACTTGATTTGAAAGTAACCCTCCTCTGCCCAAATGTGTTCTCCATCCTGATGCCCCAGAGCCCGCAGAAGTCCAGTAGGGCCCTCCTCATAGATTGCAGCACAGACGCCCGTCGAATTTCGAAGCCCGAGACAACCCTATGAGGTCTTGTTTTACGTGCACCACGTTTTGTTTGAGTCATATACGGGTTGCCGCCATCCGCTCCTTCCTCCATCCCAGTATCGATCTCCGTAGAATCCCCAGCAATCCCAGACGCCTCCAGAAGCCCTGATCCAGTAACTCTGAAGCCGTTGACCTCCGAATCTGGCTCGAGTTCGACGTTAGTATCTGTCAAGAAGACCAGGTCCTGCGGCTGCTTCGGGAACTTAGACCTATGTGTGCGAAGCACTTGGGATATATCAAACAATATCTGCTCATACACATCATGCTCATACTGTTCTTCCGTAAGGGCATTGATACTCTCATGTGGCATATATGCAACAATAACCGTAACACTAGAATAACTACAAATGACAAAACCTTTGCCACGATATGTGGCTCTGAGCGAGTCTCTCCAAGACTTAGACATGATCACCGCAGCCTTCCGACAAGTACTCCGAAAAATTGTGTAACCTCGCATGCTGAGATCACGAACTGAAAGGAACTGACACTCGCACAACCCCGCGAGTCCCACATCTAAGCGACGTAGTGAATTAATTATGTCATGGCCGTTCTCTGCACCTGCCCGACGCACATTCCATGACGCAATGGTGTCGTGGCACCTCTAGTTCGTACTGGAAATCCTCGCTCGCAACTCATCAATGTTGATCCCTGGCTCAAGCTGATTCATTGCACGAGTAATCTCCCAGCCATTCTGCAGAGAGAACTTGGCCACAATCTTCCCTGGAGGTGGTAAGTGGTCACTGGAGCCCCACATGAACGTAATCGGTGGTCCCGTCTCAGCCCTGAGATTTGAATGATGCTTCTTGAAACTCTTGAACTTGGCCTGAAAGATCCCAGCGGCATCCAGATGGGGCTTCTTCCAGGGGGGGGCCTCCACGTGGACCTTGAGGACCCTGGGAGCGTGCTGGAGTTTGTTGTCGGCGATCACGGCGACGAGTCGACGACGGAGATCCCACAGCTGGTCACTGGTAACCCCATTCTGGAAATAGAGCCGAGCACGCGAATAACCCGGGGGACTCGTAGAGCTTCCTGACAACATATAATGTCGAAAAAATTACAATGAGAAAAACAGCTTTTCAGCCCAAGCAATTTCAGACCTCTCGAAAGCAACAGCCGGACGCCCCCGATGCTTCTGGATGTACGAGCTCTGTAGCTCTCCTACAGCCCGAGTTACGTGCGTAAATCGACAGCACCTCTCAAGCTGACTCGAACAATACGAATAATTTGGCAAACCTAGCTCGAGTATCAGATCGAGTTCAGACCTCTGCATACGACAGGCGGACGCGTCTGATGTCTCACCTAATTCGGGCAGCAGACCGAGTTCCGAGCTCTGGATTCGACAGGCAGACGCGCCTGATGTCTTCAAATCGATTCCTGTGACCACCAGCACTGTAGCCCCCCTCAGCGCGAGTTAGGAGGGAAAACCGAGAGCACTTCTCAGATGACTCGACCAATACGAATAGTTTCGCGATTCTAGATCGGGCAGAAGACCGAGTTCGGAGCTGGGGGTTCGACAGACAAACGTAACTGATGATTCTGAATCGGTTTCTGCAAGTATCAGCTCTGTAGCTGTCCTACATCTCGAGTTAAGTACAGAAAACCGAGAGTTCCTGTCAAGATGACTCGAATAATACGAATAGGTTTGCGGACCTAGCTCGGCTAACAGACCGAGTTCAGACCTCTGGATTCAACAGGCGAACGCGCCTAATCATTCTACATCGATTAGCTGTGCTTACCAGCTCTGTAGCTGTCCTAAAGCTCGAGTTATGTTCAGAAAACCGTCAGCGCGTATCAAGATGACTCAAAACGGCCGATCCCGCCACAGTGCTTTTGGATAGTAATATTCACCCGATCGAGCTGAGATCAAGATGGCGAGCGGGAATAAGATCGAATATCATTGGAAAAAATACTAGAGCGCAAACGAATTGTTGAATTTCGAGAAAGAAATTTTCAACCGAGCCAAAGTTGTGAAAAGTTCAGTCGAGATTTTTCGAGCCAACTAGCCTGCCAGCGTTTTCGAATTACTCTTAAGCTTTGCCGCTGCGCTCTCAGGGAAGCTCTACGAGTCAAGCTCTACGAGTTATCACATTGTCCGCCTCGGCCGGCTGGGCCAACTAGCTCCACCCCGCGCCGGAATTCCTCTAGCTCATCGATGCCGAAAAGCTCTACGAGGTACTAGCTCTCCAGCGCCCCGGAATTACTCGTAAGCTTCCAGCAATAACTTGCTAAGAGAAGCTCTACGAGTTACTCGTGAGCTCCCAGCAACTGGGCGCCGGCGGTAAACCGTCAACCTTGGTTACCGCCGGGAGACTCGTAGAGCTTCCTAGCCCGACTTAAGTTGAGAAAACCGACAGCACCTACCAACATTCCGACTCATAGTGAGTATTTTTTGACCTCTGAATGCGACAGACGAACGCGTCTGATGTCTGCGAATCGACTCCTGTCATCAACAGCCCTGCAGCCCCCCTATATCCCGAGTTAAATGCAGAAAACCGACAACATCTCAGGATGACTCGCAGAATACAACAGTTTCGCTGACCTAATTCGAGCAGCAGACCGAGTTCCGAGCTCTCGATTCGACAGTCGGACGCCTGATGTATTCAAATCGATTCCTCTGACCACCAGCACTGTAGCCCCCTCAACGCGAGTTGAGTGAAGAAAACCGAGAGCACTTCTCAAGATAACTCGACCAATAGAAATAGTTTCGCGATTCTAGATCGGGCAGCAGGCCGAGTTCAGAGCTCTTGATTCGACAGACAAACGCAACTGACGATTATGAATTAGTTTCTGCAAATATCAGCTCTGTAGCTGTCCTACAGCCAGAAAAAACGAGAGTGTCTGTCGAGACGACTCAAATAATACGAATAGGTTTGCGGACCCAGCTCGGCTAACAGACCGAGTTCAGACCTCTCGATTTAACAGGCAAACGCGCCTAATCATTCTACATCGATTAGATGTGCGAACCAGCTCTGTAACTGTCCTGCAGCTCGAGTTATGTTCAGAAAATCGAGAGTTCCTATCAAGATGACTCGAATAATAAGATTAGGTTTGCGGACCTAGCTCAGCTCACAGACCGAGTTCAGACCTCTGCATTTGATAGGCGAACGCGCCTAATCAGTCTACATCGATGAGCTGTGCTTACCAGCTCTGTAGCTGTCCCAAAACTCGATTTATGTTCAGAAAACCGAGAGTTACTGTCAAGATAACTCGAATAATACGAATAGGTTTACGGACCTAGCTCGGCTAACAGACCGAGTTCGGACCTCTGGATTTGACAGACGAACGCGCCTAATCATTCTACATTGATTAGCCGTGCTCACCAGCTTTCTAGCTGTCCTAAAACTCGAGTTATGCTCAGAAACCGTCAGAGCGCATCAAGAGAACTGAAAACGGATCCCGCCACAGTGATTTTCGATAGTAATATTCATCCGATCGAGCTGAGATCAAGATAGCGAGCGGGAATAAGATCGAATATCACGGGAAAAAATACTAGAGCTCAAACGAATTGTTGAATTCCGAGAACAAAATTTTCAACCGACCAAAAGTTGTGAAAAGTTCAGTCGAGACTGGGCGCCGGCGGTAAACCGTCAACCTTGGTTACCGCCGGGAGACTCGTAGAGCTTCCAATCTCGACTTAAGTTGAGAAAAACGACAGCACCTACCAACTATCTGACTTATAGTGAATGTTTTTTAACCTCTGAATGCGACAGGCGGACGCGTCTGATCTCTGCGAATCGCATTCTGTCATTACCAGCCCTGCAGCCCCCCTACAGTCCGAGTTAAGTGGGGAAAAACCGACAGCAACTCAGGATGACTCGAACAATACATTAGTTTCGCGGACCTAGTTCGGGCAGCAGACAGAGTTCTGAGCTTTGGATTCGACAGACGGAGGCGCCTGATGTCTTCAAATCGATTCCTGTGACCGCCAGGACTGTAGCCCCCCCCCCAGCGAGTTGAGTAAAGAAAACCGAGAGCACTTCTCAAGATGACAGGACCAATACGAATAGCTTCGCGATTCTATATCGGGCAGCAGACCGAGTTCAGAGCTGTCGTTTCGGCAGACAAACGCAACTGATCATTCTGAATCAGTTTCTGTAAATATCAGCTCTGTAGCTCCTACAGCTCGAGTTAAGTGCAGAAAATCGAGAGTTCCTGTCAAGATGACTCGAATAATACGAATAGGTTTGCGGACCTAGCTTGGCCGACAGACCGAGTTCGGACCTCTGGATTGAACGGGCTAACGTGCCTAATGATTCTACATTGATTAGCTGCGCTCACCAGCTCTGTAGCTGTCCTAAAGCTCGAGTTATGTTCAGAAAACCGTCAGCGCATAGCAAGATAACTCAAAACAGCCAATCCCGCCACAGTGCTTTTCGATAGTAATATTCACCCGATCGAGCTGAGATCAAGATAGCGAGCGGGAATAAGATCGAATATCACGGGAAAGAATTGTTGAATTTCGAGGACAAAATTTTCAACCGACGAAAAGTCACCAAAAGTTCCGTCGAGATTTTTCTTGCCAACTAGCTCTCCAGCGCGCCGGAATTACTGGGCGCCGGCGGTAAACCGTCAACCTTTCTTACCGCCGGGGGACTCGTAGAGCTTCCTGACAGTATATAGTGTGGAAAAAAACGTAAAGAACGACTAGTTTTTCAGCCCAAACGATTTCAGACCTCTCAAGATGACTCTAAAAAAAAAAAAAAAAAAAGTTTCGCAACCCATTTCGGGTATCAAACCGAGTTCAGACCTCTCAATGCGACAGGCGGGCGCGTCTGATGTCTGCAAACACTCATGTGATTCCCAGCCCTGCAGCCCCCCTACAGCCCGAGTTTCTGCGCAGAAAACCGACAGTATCGACTCGAATACTAGAATAGTTTCGCGAACCTAGTTCGAGCAGCAGACCGAGATCGGAGCTCTGGAATCGACCGACAGACGCGCCTGAGATGTGGGAATCGATATCTGTGAACCGCAGCACTGTAGCCCTCCCCCAGCACGAGTTGAGTGCAGAAAATTGAGAGCATTTCTCAAGATAATACGCACAATACGAATAGTTTCGCGAACCTGCTCGGACAGCAGGCCGAGTTCAGAGCTCTCGGTTCAATGGACGAACGCAACTGATGGTTCCCCATCGATGTCTGTGACAATGAGCCCTGTAGCTGCCCTACAGCTCGAGTTAAGTACAGAAAACCGAGAGCGTCTGCCAAGATGACTCGAATAATACGAATAGATTTGCGGACCTAGCTCGGCTAGCAGACCGAGTGCAGACCTCTAGATTCAACAGGCAAACGCGCCTGATAATTCTGAATGCGATAGGTGTGCTTACCAGCCCTGTAGCTGCCCTAGAGCTCGAGTTAAGTACAGAAAACCGAGAGCGTCTGTCAAGATGACTCGAATAATACGAACAGGTTTGCGGACCTAGCTCGGCTAGCAGACCGAGTTCAGACCTCTGGATTTGACAGGCGAACGCGCCTGACAATTCTGAATGCGATAGGTGTGCTTATCAGCTCTGTCGCTGCCCAATACAAATAGTTTCGCAAACCTAGCTCGGGCAGCAGGCCGAGTTCAGAGTTCTCGGTTCAATAGACGAACGTGACTGATGATTCCTCATCGATGTCTGTGACAATAAGCCCTGTAGCTGCCCTACAGCTCGAGTTGGTACAGAAAACCGAGAGCGTCTGTCAAGACGACTCGAATAATACGAATAGATTTGCGGACCTAGCTCGGCTAGCAGACCGAGTTCAGAGCTTCGGATTCAACAGGCGAACGCGCCTGATAATTCTGAGCGATAAGCGTGCTTACCAGCTCTGTAGCTGCCCTACAGCTCGAGTTAAGTACAGAAAACCGAGAGCGTCTGTGAAGACGACTCGAACAATACGACTAGGTTTACGGACCTAGCTCGGCTAGCAGACCGAGTTCAGACCTCTGGATTCAACAGACGAGCGCGCCTGATAATTCTGAATGCGATAGGCGTGCTTACCAGCTCTGTAGCTGCCGTACAGCTCGAGTTCAGAACATAATACCGACAACGCGTATCAAGATGACTCGAAACGGCTGTTTCCGCCGGGACGCTTGTTGGCAGTAAAATGTACCCGATCGAGCTGAGATCAAGATTGCGGGCGGGAATGAGATCGAATATAACGAGAAAAAATACTAGAGCTCTGAAGAATGGTTGAATTTCAAGAACAAAACTTTCAATCGACCAAAAGTCACCAAACGGTTCGTCGAGATTGTTCTTGCCAACTAGCTCTCCAGCGCTCCGGAACTGGCGCCGGCGGTGAACCGTCAACCTGGTCACCTCCGGGAACCTCGTAGAGCTCCGTTCACGCGTGAGAGTGCTTAGAGTCGGAAGAGAGAGCTTGTGGGTGCATTTCTCGAAAAGGGGAAAAAAAAAATTGTTCGTCTCGATGAAGAGTTTTGATAGTAAAAGTACGCCTACAGAGCTCATACTGAGACAGGAAGGCCCTCATAGTCGTTTACAGGTGCGAAAAATCTGCTTTCTGAAAATGAATGTCAAACTTCTAAGCGTCCACGGACCCGCTGCAACCTCCGGCAGGGCGCTGCGGGGATCGTGGACCGGCGGAGGCGGGCGTGTGCTCCTTTGTTCTGTTCTTCCTCTGTTATTTTTCCTTCTCTCTGGCTTCTTATCTGCCTCTTCCCTCTCGGTCTTTTCTGTTTGTGTTATCCCACTCGAGCAGTTTAACGACTGGGCGCCGGCGGTAAACCGTCAACCTTTCTTACCGCCAGGGGACTCGTAGAGCTTCCTGACAATATATAATGTTGAAGAATTTCAGAGAACGACTAGTTTTTCAGCCCAGGCGATTAAAGACCTCTCAAGATGACTCTAACAAACAGTTTTCCAATCGAGCTCAAGTATGAAACTGAGTTCAGACCTCTGAATGCAACAGACGGACGCGTCTGATGTCTGCGGATCGATTCCTGTAACTCACCACCCACCGCCGGCTTCTTCTGAAACCCTCAGCCGAGCTAGGTCCGTAGACCTATTCGTATTATTCGAGTCGTCTTGACAGACGCTCTCGGTTTTCTGTATTTAACTCGAACTGTGGGGAAGCTACAGAGCTGCTGAGCACACCTATCGCATTCAGAATTATCAGGAACTCTGGGTTCTTCAGACGGACGAGTCTGATGTCTCCAAATCGATTCATGTGACCAGCAGCTGAAACCCTCCCCTGCACGAGTTAAGTGCAGAACACCGACAGCACTTCTCAAGATGACTCCTAGAATACGAATAGTGTTGCGAACCTAGCTCGGGCAGGAAGCCGAGTTCAGAGCTCTCGATTGAACCGACAAACGCGCCTGATGATTACCAATTGATTTCTGTGACTATGAGCTCTGTAACTGCCCTCCGGCACAAGTGAAGTACAGGAAATCGAGAGCGTTTGCTACAATTACTCAAATAATATGAATAGGGCAGAAGACCGAGTTCAGAGCTCGCGTTTCAACAGACGATCGCGAGTGCTGATTCCCCATCGATGTCTGTGAGAATGAGCCCTGTAGCTGCCCTGAAGCTCGACTTAAGTACAGAAAACCGAGAGCGTCTGTCGACATCAGACGCGTCCGTCTGTCGCATTCAGAGGTCTCAACCCGTTTGATCCTCGAGCTGGGTTGCCAAACTGTGCGTTTTTTTTTGTCAGAGTCATCTTGAGAGGTCTGAAATCGCCTGGACTGGAAAACTAGTTGTTCTCTGGGTTTCTTCCACATTGTATTCTGAGGAAGCTCTACGAGTCCCCCGGCGGTAAGAAAGGTTGACAGTTCACCGCCGGCGCCCAGTACCTCGTAGAGCTTTTCGGTATCGATGAGCTAGAGGAATTCCGGCGCGGATGGAGCTAGTAACTAGTAGAGCTTCCCTTAGCAAGTTATTGCCGGAAGCATGAGAGTAATTCCGGAGCACTGGAGAGCTAGTTGGGAAGAAAAATCTCGACGGACCTTTCGCTGACTTTTTGTCGGTTAAAAATTTTCTTCTCGAAATACAACAATAACTCGTAGAGCTTCCCTGAGCGAGTTATTGCTGGAAGCTTAAGAGTAATACCTCGTAGAGCTCTTCGTCATCGATGAGCTAGACGAATTCCGGCGCGGGGTAGAGCTAGTTGGCCGACCCGGCCAGAAAGAACAAAGTGAGAAAGCAGATTTTTACTCCGAGCATTGACATATTAACTTTGTTTCCTGACCAGCTCAGCCTTCTGGAACCATTTTCAGTACCAGTGCACTTGGAGGAACCGACTTCGGGTTAACTGCGAAAAATCCTAACTTCAAGTTTTCGTACAAAAGCTCCGAGAAGCTCTCGCTTGGTTCCTGAGCTCTCTTACGCATGCAAGGAGCTCTTCGAGGTTTCCGGCGGTGACCAGGTTGACGGTTCACCGCCGGCGCCAGTTGGCCGACCCGGCCAGAAAGGGCAAAGTACCTCGTAGAGCTCTTCGTTATCGATGAGCTAGAGGAATGCCTCGTAGAGCTCTGATGTTTGAAGAGCTAGAGGAATTCGGCGACAGGGTGGGGCTAGTTGGCGAAATGTCGAGAAGGGACGCGAGCGATCATACCTTCCGCGGCCTGGCTCTGCCGATTTTGCAGTTCTAACAATTCGTTTGGGCTGCTATTTGCGCAGAGCGAAGCTTGGCATTACAGAAGTTACCTCACAAATTCTTAGTTCATTCCGTTGAAAAATTCTCCCGAGCGAAGCCAGGGACCGACTTCACTGGGCGCCGGCGGTAAACCGTCAACCTTTCTTACCGCCGGGGGACTCGTAGAGCTTCCTGACAATATATAATGTGGAAAAGAATTTCAGATAACGACTAGTTTTTCAGCCCAAGCGATTATAGACCTCTCAAGATGACTCTAACAAACCAAACGAACAGTTTTCCAATCGAGCTCGAGTATGAAACCGAGTTGAGACCTCTGAATGCGACAGGCGGACGCGTCTGATGTCTGCGGATCGATTCCTGTAATTAACAGCTTTGCAGCCCCCCATACAGCCCGAGTTAAGTGCAGAAAACCGAGAGTACCTCTCAGGATGACTCGAATAATACAACAGTTTCGCGGATCTCGTTCGAGTGCGAGACCGAGTTCCGAGCTCTCGGTTCGACGAACGGACGCGCCTGATGTCTCGAAATCGATTCCTGTGACCAGCAGCACTGTAGCCCTCCCCCAGCACGATTTATACAGAAAACCGAGAGCACTTCTCAAGATGACTCGAACAATACCATAGGTTCGCGAACCTAGCCGAGGGGAGCAGCCGAAGTTTCAAGGCTCTGGATTTCAACGGACGAAACGCGGCCTGATAATGCTCATCGATTTCTGTGATTACACTTTGTGGCTGCCCCAACAAGATCGAATTAAGTACGAAAAAAAAACCGAGAGCGTACTGCTACCAAGACTCGAATAATTACAATAGATTTGCGACCCCTATCTCGCTTAGCAGAACCGAGTTCAGACCCCTCTAGATTGTCAACAGGCGACGCGCCTAGACATTCAGAATGCATTAGCCGTGCTGAACCAGCTCTGAGTTTGTTTCTGAAAGCTCGAGTATCTTGAGGAAACGTTACGCGCGTATCAAGATGACTCGAACCGGCCGTTCCCGCCCGTGCGCTTTTTGGCCTTCAAAGTTACCCGATCGAACTGAGATCAAGATGGCGAGCGGGAATAAGATCGAATATCATGAGAAAAAATACTAGAGCTCTAACGAATTGTCAAATTTTTAGAACAAAATTTTCAAACCGACCAGAAGTCAGTCAGGCAAAGGTTCCGTCGAGAATTTTCTTGCCAAACTAGCTCTCCAGCTCCCCGGAAATTACTCTTAAGGCTTCCAGCAATAACTTGCTAAGGGAAGCTCTACGAGTTACGTTGGCAGCCCAACTGGGCGCCGGCGGTAAACCGTTAACCTTTCTTACCGCCGGGGGACTCGTAGAGCTTCCTGACAATATATAATGTGGGTAAAAACTCAAAAGAACGACTATTTTTTAAGCCCAAGGTCGCTTTCAAGACCTCCAAAGATAAGGACTAACAAAAAAAACAAACAGTTTCGACAAACCCAGTTCAAAACCGAGTTCAGACCTCTCCATGCAACCATGCTGGCGGCGTCTGAATGACTGCGAACCACTCATGAGAATCCCAGCCCTAATGCCCCCCTACAGCCCCTAAAAAAAAAGCCCGATTAAGTGCAGAAAACCGACAGTATGTACTCGAATAATATAATAGTTTTGCGAATCTAGTTCGAGCAGCAGACCGAGTTCCGAGCTCTGGAATCGACCGAAAGGCGCGCCTGATGTGTGCAAATCGATATATGTGACCCGCAGCACTGAAGCCCTCCCCCAGCACAAGTTGAGTGCAGAAAATTGAGAGCACGTCTGAAGATCATTCGGACAATACGAATAGTTTCGCGAACCTAGCTCGGGCAGCAGGCCCTGTTCAGAGCTCTCGGTGCAATAGACGAACGCGACTGATAATTTCCCATCGATGTCTGTCACAGCCCTGTAGCTGCCCTACAGCTCGAGTTAAGTACAGAAAACCGCTAGCGTCTATCAAGATGACTCGAATAATACGAACAGGTTTCCGGACCTAGCTCGGCTAGCAGACGGAGTTCAGACCTCTGGATTCAACAGGCGAACGCGCCTGATGATTCTGAATGCGACAGCCGTATTTACCAGCTCTGTACTTGTCCTACAGCTCGAGTTAAGTACAGAAAACCGATAGCTTCCTATCAAGATGACTCGAATAATACGAATAGGTTTGGGCCTAGCTCAGCTAGCAGACTGAGGTTCAGAACCTCGTGGTATTCAAACAGACAAAGTGCGATCGTTTGTGCTTACAGGCTCTGTAGCTGTCCTACAGCTCGAGTTACGTACAAAATACCGACGACGCGTATCAAGATAACTCGAAACGGCCGATCCCGCCACCGTGCTTTTTGGCCTTCAAAGTTACCCGATCGAGCTGAGATCAAGATGGCGAGCGGGAATAAGATCGAATATGATGAGAAAAAATACTAGAGCTCTAACGAATTGTCAAATTTCGAGAACGAAATTTTCAACCGACCAAAAGTCACCAAAACTGGGCGCCGGCGGTAAACCGTCAACCTTTCTTACCGCCGGGGGACTCGTAGAGCTTCCTGACAATATATAATGTGGAAACGAATTTCAGAGAACGACTAGTTTTTCAGCCCAAGCGATTATAGACCTCACCAGATGACTCTAACAAAACAAACGAACAGTTTTCCAATCGAGCTCGAGTATGAAACCGAGTTCAGACCTCTGAATGCGACAGGCGAACGCGCCTGTCTAGGAATCGATTCCTGTGATCACCAGCTCTGCAGGCCACCAAACAGCCTGAGTTAAGTGCAGAAAACCGAGAGTACCTCTCAGAATGACTCGAATAATACAACAGTTTCGCGGATCTTGTTCGAGCAGCAGACCGAGTTCCGAGCTCTCAGTTCGACGAACGGACGCGCCTGATGTCTCGGAATCGATTCATGTGACCAGCAGCACTGTAGCCCTCCCCCAGCACAGTTTCAAGTACAGAAAACCGAGAGCACTTCTCAAGATTACTGGAACAATAGCAATAGGTTCGCGAACCTAGCTCGGGAAGCAGGCCGAGTTCAGAGCGTGTGCTTCAACAGACGAACGCGTCTGATGATTCCCAATCGATTTCTATGAGTATCAGCTCTGTGGCTGCCCTACAGTCGAGTTAAGTACGAAAAACCGAGAGCGTCTGCTACAATGACTCGAATAATACAAATAGGTTTGCGACCCTAGCTCGGCTAGCAGACCGAGTTCAGACCTCTGGAGTCAACAGGCGAACGCGCCTGATCATTCTGAATGCATTAGCTGTGCTGACCAGCTCTGTAGTTGTCCTGAAGCTCGAGTTATCTTGAGAAAACCGACAGCGCGTATCAAGATGACTCGAAACGGCCGTTCCCGCCTGCCTGCTTTTGGCCTTCAAAGTTACCCGATCGAGCTGAGATCAAGATGGCGAGCGGGAATGAGATCGAATATCATGGGAAAAAATACTAGAGCTCTAACGAATGGTCAAATTTTGAGAACGAAATTTTCAACCGACCAAAAGTCAGCAAAAGGTCCGTCGAGATTTTTCTTGCCAACTAGCTCTCCAGCTCCCCGGAATTACTCTTAAGCTTCCAGCAATAACTGGCGCCGGCGGTGAACCGTCAACCTGGACACCGCCGGGAACCTCGTAGAGCTCCTTGAATCCGTGAGAAAGCTCAGCATCAAAGCGGGAGCTTCTGGGAGCTTTTCTACAAAAACTTCAAGTTGAGATTTTTTCGGAGTCAACATGAAGTCGGTTCCTTCAAGTGAACTGGTACTAAAAATGACTCTAGATGGCCGAGCTGATCAGGGAACGAAGTTTATATCTCAATGCTCGGAGTAAAAATCTGCTTTTTCAAAATGAATGTCAAATATCTTTCAAAAAATTGCAAAACCACCCAAAAGTTGTCACATTGTCCGCCTCGGCCGGCTGGACCAAAGTTCTCACTCCCAGCGAAGCTATTCATATGAAGTCTCGCGCTCTCAGTGAGAGCGCGAGACCATTCTGCGTCGACAAAAATGCACCAGAACTCTCTAGGTCACCCATAGATCGATATAAATTAGAAAAAAAATCATCCGACACAGAAAATACAAAATTGGTACAAATCGATATTTTTCATTGATTTTGAAAATTCTAATCAATTTGGGCATTCTCGAGGCTCCCATTCGATGTCTCGCATGCCGCTACTTCGATTGGAATGTACCTGGCATGCATAGCATGCACTCAGCTCGAATTATCATCGAAACACCGTTCGCAACACGCATACATAGAGACAGTATTTCGAGCATAACTCCTGACTCAGCCATTTCTAGGAACTCTCGAGCTTCCAGTGTGACGCGCCAGATCATTCTGCATCGACTGGTGTGCGTGAGAGGTCTGTAGCTTGCTGACAGCTCGAGTTAAGTAAAGCCAACCGCCGTCACCTGCCAAACTGCACTGCAGGCAGAGTCGGTTCCTGCAAGTCTTTTGACAGTAATTTTGCCCCTAGAGCCCTGAAAATTTTACCAGCAGGTGCGCCATAGCTGACTGTATGTGAGAAAAATCCGTTTTCTGAAAACGAATTGTCAAATCTTGCACAAAGTTTCAAAAACCGACCCCAGGTTAACACATTGTCTCTTTTGGTCGGGTCGGCCAGCTCTACGAGGTACTAGCTGAGGGAAGCTCTACGAGTTATAACTTGCTAAGGGAAGCTCTACGAGTTAAGTCATCAAAAGGTCCGTCGAGATTTTTCTTGCTAACTAGCTCTCCAGCGCGCCGGAACTGGGAACCGGCGGTAAACCGTCAACCAGGTTACCGCCGGGCACCTCGTAGAGCTCTTTTGTTGCAGCGCTTCTCGGAACACATCAAGGAAGCTTCTCAAGCAAGAGCCGAAAAAATCGTGAAATCACGATTTTTCGGTTTTCATCCAGAACCGGTTCCTGCAAGTCTTTCGATAGTAATATTGCAGCTCCGGACCTGAAAATTTTACTGGCTGACGCGTCATAACCCACTACACGTGAGAAAAATCTGGTTTCTGAGAATGAATTGTCAAATACTTGCACAATGTTCCAAAAACCGACCCCAGGTTACACATTGTTGGTCGGGTCGGCCAGCTCCACCCTGCGCCCGAATTCCTCAGAGCTCATCTCGTCGAAGAGCTCTACGAGGTACTAGCTAAGGGAAGCTCTACTGGCGCCGGCGGTGAACCGTCAACCTGGTCACCGCTGGGAACCTCGTAGAGCTCCTTGAATCCGTGAGAAAGCTCAGCATCAAAGCGGGAGCTTCTGGGAGCTTTTCTACAAAAACTTCAAGTTGAGATTTTTTCGGAGTCAACATGAAGTCGGTTCCTACAAGTGAACTGGTACTGAAAATGACTCTAGATGGCCGAGCTGATCAGGGAACGAAGTTTATATCTCAATGCTCGGAGTAAAAATCTGCTTTTTCAAAATGAATTGTCAAATATCTTTCAAAAAATTGCAACACCACCCAAAAGTTGTCACATTGTCCGCCTCGGCCGGCTGGACCAAAGTTCTCACTCCCAGCGAAGCTATTCATAAGAAGTCTCGCGCTCTCAGTGAGAGCGCGAGACCATTCTGCGTCGACAAAAATGCACCAGAACTCTCTAGGTCACCCATAGATCGATATAAATTAGAAAAAAATCATCCGACACAAAAAATATAAAATTGTACAAATCGATATTTTTCATTAAATTTGAAAATTCTAATCAATTTGGGCACTCTCGAGGCTCATTCGATGTCTCGCATGTCGCTGCTTCGATTGGAATGCACCTGGCATGCATAGCATGCACTCAGCTCGAATTATCATCGAAACACCGTTCGCAACACGCATACATAGAGACGGTATTTCGATCATAACTCCTGACTCAGCCATTTCGAGGAACTCTCGAGCTTCCAGTGTGACGCGTCAGATCATTCTGCATCGCCTGGTGTGCGTGAGAGGTCTGTAGATTGCTGACAGCTCGAGTTAAGTAAAGCCAACCACCGTCACCTGCCAAACTGTACTGCGGGCAAAGTCGGTTCCCGCAAGTCTTTTGATAGTAATATTGCTTCTAGAGCCCTGAAAATTTTACCAGCAGATGCGCCATAGCTTATTGTAGGTAGGAAAAATCCAACTTATGAAAACGAATTGTCAAATCTTGCACAATGTTCCAAAAACCGACCCAGGTTACCACATTGTCTCTTTTGGTCGGGTCGGCCAACTAGCTCCACCCTGCGCCCGAATTCCTCTTAGCTCATCTCGTCGAAGAGCTCTACGAGGTA
>CAUYUJ010016372.1:254092-281803 GCA_963575745.1 Prorocentrum cordatum | reverse complement strand
GCAGATCGGAGCACGGGGGTGGCACACGATCCTGCACAATCGGAGCCTCCTCGCCGTACTCAGCCGCGGCGTGCCCTTGGGCCCTGAGCTCACCCAACTGCATCGCGACCTGGGGCTCCCGTCTATTGAGCCCCCCGTCGCGCCGCGTAGGGTCACCGAGCTATCAGAGGCGCTGCGCTTTCGGCTCGCGTACAAATGGGAGTTTCGCATGCCTCGTCACATCAATCTCCTTGAGACCACAGTGTATAAGAGTCTGTGCAAATACTGTTGTGTTCGCCTCCCTGACTCTCGTATCCCCGTTCTCCTGGATTCAAAAGTGGCTTTGGGCGCGACCGCGCACGGGCGCAGCAGCTCTCCTGGTCTATCTCATGTTCTCTCGACCACTTTGCCCTCTGTGATAGGAGGAGGTTTATATATGGGAGGCATGTACGTGCCCACGGACGTGCATAGGGCCGACGATCCCACGCGCAACCGTGCGGTGAGGCCCCCGTCTCGTGACCCTCCCGCCTGGTTAGTGGAAGCAGAGAGAGGAGAATTTACTCGCTTTGATTGCATCGCGTACGCCGACTCCCGCTCGTCATTCCCTGCTTGTCTCTGGGGCCGATTTGTTGCGCAGCTTGTGGCTCGAGGCCCCGAGGGGTTGCTCAGCCACCGTTGGGCGGCCGCCCCCCCCCTCTCGGTGGGCGCGGGGATGGCCGCCGACGCCGCCGGCGACGGCGCCCAGGGCGAAGCCCTCGACCCCTCGGGCGCCGCCGAGAGCAGCAGCGAAGCTGCTCTCGCCAGCGGAGAGCGTCGCGGGCCTCGCAACGCGCTCTTCGCTGACAGCGACCGGCCTTTCACATCCACAGCAGACGCCACGCCCAAAGCGTCTGCGTCCTCGGAGGGCGGCTCGCACGGCCCCGACCCTGCCGCCGCCAGCGCTGGTTCGGCTCCCCCGGCCGCCAAGCGTGCTCCGCCTCTGGCCCTCCGCTCCAAGGCCGCGGCGGCCCCTCCGCCTGCGATCGGGGGGGCTCGTCGCGCGTCGGCTCACGGGAAGCGCCAAAGGGGGCCACGGCTGCTACCCCCCGCATCTTCCAGCGAGCGGCCAGGGTGAGCGCCTCTCGCCAACTGCTTGGCGTCGTGGACGGGGCCTCGCGCAGCACCATCGAAGCCGCCTTCAGGCGCCAGTCCCTAGTCTACCATCCAGACAGGACTCCCGCGCACTTGGGGGCCGATGAGCGAGCAGCCCGCGCGCTCAACTGGAAGCAGCTCTGTGACGCCAAGTCAGTGTTGCTCCAGGCCCTCTCGCAGGCCGCCGCGCCGCCCGCTGGTCCTAGCACGGGCGGTGACGGTCCTGCCGCTCGCGCCTACGCCCAGGCAAAAGCGGCGGGGAAGGGCGCCCGCAAGGGCAAGCTGGCTCCTGGGTCGACCATGGCCCTTCAGGCGCTCGAAGAAGCGGTCTCTTCGCGGGTCGCCCTGGCGAGTGCCGAGCTGGCCCCTCGGGCTGCCCTCCCCGCCTCGGGCGCGCCTCTCCCAAGGAGCGGGGTTTCGTCTGCCCTCGCGACGCGGGCGGCTGAGTCTGATGCCATCCTCGCCACCGCCGTGTCGCGCGGCCGCGTGGAGCTCGACGCACTCCGCACCGCGCGTGCCGACGCCACCAGGCGCACGGTGCAGGCTCCTGCACGCGGCGAAGGCGAGCGTGCCGTCGCTCGTGCCGAGCTCGCGGACGGGATGGCCGATCGCGCCTACTTCCGACGCTTGCGCGAGGCCGCCAGTCGTGAGGCCGCGGGCTTGCCGCGTACGGCTCCCGTCCAGCTGGGTCGGGATTGGCGCAAAACTCTGCGCGCCGTCCTGCTCAACGCTGAGGTCTCGACGGGCCTCGCCAACGCGGATCGTGCCGCTCGTGCTGGGGACGCCCCCGCGTCGTCCACTGGGCGCTCCCTGGCCGAGGTGGAAGCTGTGGACCCGCGCGCCTTGGCGAGACCTGCCGACGACCCAGCGTCCCGCTTCAGCCGTCGTGAGGGGCGCGCGGTCCGCGCCCGCCTGGGCCCGCGGGACGAAGCTGTCGAGGACCAGCCCAATCGCGGGGGTCACGCGCCGCACTCCGCCTCGCGCACGGGCGCCACGCGCAACAGGCGCGCCAAGAAGCAGCGGCGAGCTTCGACGGCGGCGCTCCCCGCCCCTGAGGGGGGGGGCCGCCACGACGCCGGGCCGCAGGGCGCGTCGCACTGCTAATGCGCGCCGCTGGGCAGGCGCGGCACGCCCCAGCTCCGCCGCGGGAGTGGGCCCTCCACCGCGGAGCCGCAGCCCTGCCCGCAGCCGCACGCGGTCTCCGAACCCGTACGGGACTGATCACACCTCTCCCTCGGGAGGCTGCTCCTCGCCTCCCATCGACGGCTCGATCTCGCCTGAGGAGCCGTCGGGGCCGCCGGCGGGGGAGGCATCGGAGGGCCCGCACACTCCTGACGGGTCTCCGCCCGCGAGCGCCCGCAGCCGCTCGAGAGCGGAGCCCGCGTGCGAGGAGGACTCTCCGACGGAGCTCGAGGACGTCGTGCTGAGGGCCCTCGCTGACTCCTCGGTGGACCTCGAGCGCGTCGTGGCGGGCCTGAACCCCGAGGTCCTCCTCCGCTTGCAGGCGGCCTTCCCTCGCCGCGCGGAGGCCTCGCCGCCCGCCGCTCACGCCGCGGCTCGCAGCCGCTCTCGGGGCCGCGGCACGCGCGCAGGCTCCGAGACGCCGCGGCCCGTCCCCCCGCCGCCGCCACCACCCCGTCACCCCTCTGGTGGGCGTGCGGCGTCGCGATCCCGCGGGTCGGCCGCCGGCCAGGGGCTTAGTCGAGCGAACGCGCGCGACTCCTCTCGTGCGCCTTCGCGTCAGGCGACGTCGCCTGGGCGTCGCGAGGTGCGCTCCCCTCGAGTCGCTCCGAAGCGTCGCCCGAGTCCCGCCACTTCGCAGCAGCCAGCCACGCCCCGCCATGGTGCGAGCTCGGACGTCGCCTTCGCAGGCAGCTCCCGCGCGGACTCCGCTGCTCAGGCCCCTCCGACTTCGGTAGGCATGCGCTCTTCCAGCGATGCTGTTGCGGCCCCGCAGGGAGGAGGGCGTGCCGCCGAGGAAGGGGTGTCTTCGAGTGGCTTCGCGCTTGGCCGAGCTTCAGAGCCCGAGCTGCATCTCAGCGGCTTTCACAGCGGTGACGCTGGAAGCGCCGCGGCTGCAGCCTTCGCAGCGCGGCGCACGGCCTCTGCGGCCGCTGAGCAGCCCTTGCCTCCAGGGGCCGCCAGCGCCCTAGCGTGGCGCCTCAACATCGGCGGTGAGAAGATCACCGTGGTGAGGTGGGGACCCGCCTGGCAAGCTGCCTTCCAGAGCGCGGCGTCGTGGCTGAGGTCTTTCGCACCCGCAGGGGCCGCCGAGCCCGAGGGCAAGGATGACTTGCACTGCCTCCTGCGGGCCTTGCACGCCTACAAGCGCCTGTTTCAGACAGGCGGCGCCGCGCCGATCGACGAGGCCTCGTGGTTGCATCCTTACGTGGCCGTCGTCGAGCCCGAGGCTATCCCCGCGCATGCTGACCTCCAAGCCATGGGGGCGGGCGCAATCCGTGGCATCGGGCTCGGCTCAAAGATCGAGCAGCGGCGGCGCGCGGGCAAATTGGCCTGCCTTTTCGACCTTCTGTACCATGTGCAGGACAGTCACGGCGCCATCCCAGCAGCGCTGTGGGGATCCCACTCCCCTCCGTCCGAGATCCTCGACGCCTTCGCGGAGGTGGTGCCCGTTCCACATCATTCGGGCTTCACGTCCTCGGCAGCTCGTTCCGAGCTCGCCGAAGCAGCCGCGGCTGCGCGTGCCGAGCCGCGCCCGCCTTTTGACTGGGCGACCCTCGAGGGAGGGGACGCTCTGCCAGCCGAGATCGAAGCGGGGGCTCGCCGTGCCTACCGTAACATGGGCGGATCCTTCAGCTCGGCGCGGGCGATGCTGGCGGAGGCGTCGGGGTTCGAGACCGACGGGCGGGACGCCCTCGTTCCGCCCTTCTACGCGTCCAGGCGCAGGAGGGCCGCCACGCTGATCAGCTCTCCAAGCCCTGGCCGCCCTGCGCTCATCCTGTGGTGCGTCTGCGGTCTCTGCATCTCTCTGGGAGCCGCGGCGCCGACCGCAGGCCAAGGGCTTAGTCGGGCTGCGCCGTCCGCGCCCGCTCGCCCTCCGCGCACTCCCTTCGTGCGCGATTCTCACCTCACCTCCGCGTATCTCGACCGTCGCTCGAGATCGATTGATGCCTTCGAGCTGTGGCTAGCAGAACACACTGGCGTGCCACCCGCCACACTTTACCGAAGCGGGATACTTCTCGCCCGTTTCCTCGCGACCTTCGGCGCGTGGCTTCATGATGCAGGTTTCCCTCATTATATTTTGGTCCATGCCATCTTGGGAATCCAAAGCGCCCATCCGCATTGGAAGGCCTTTCTGACAGAAGCTTGGGACGTAGCGAAACAATGGAAGCTTGCGGAGCCGCCAAAGCTCCGTCCCCCCTTGCCACGCGCGCTGCTGCGCGCCATGGTCGGGCTCTGTCTCGCCTGGGACTGGCCGGTGATGGCGGCCCTGCTGCTCATGGGCTTCACGATGTTCCTCAGGCCTGGCGAACTGCTGGCGTCACGCCGCTGTGACCTGTCGCTTCCATGCGACCGTCTCGAAGTTGAAGGGGATGCTTTTCTTTCGTTTCTTGTTCCAAAGACCAGAAGAACGTACCCGACGCAACATGCTCGCTGCTCCGATCGGGGCACGGTGAAGATATTGAATCAAGTGTTTGGGAGGTTGGCTTCCACCGATCCTCTCGCCCCCTTCGGCGCGAGCGGCTTCCGTACTCGGTGGAATCATCTGCTTTTGGCTCTGGGCGTCCCTTCTGCCAAAGCAGGTCAGGGGCTCAACCTGACGCCCGCTTGTCTGCGGGGCTCTGGCGCAACAGACTTCTATATCGCTACGGAAGACGTCCCTCGCGTCTTCTGGCGAGGGCGTTGGCGTCAAGCTTCCAGTGCCGAGCGCTACCTGCAAGCCGCCGCCGCCTCCACAGTTCTTGCTGCGCTGCCCGAGCACGCACGGGCTCGTATCTTGTTCTTCGCCACCGCCAGCGACCGCCGTGTCGCTTCGTTCCTCCAAGTCGGCCCCGCCGCTTGGCCTGCCCTGCTTGCGGCCGCCCGCCAAAACCTTGTCACTTCGCAAGGTCCTTGAGCACGGGCATGGCTGCCTCGCCGACCTCGGCGACCAGACGGACTCCACCGTCTGACGCGCGGCGCCCCGGCTTGAGCGCGCGGGACGGGCCTGCCCATTTTGGGCCGCCCCGCGCGCGCACGCCGCGGCCGCGCTCGGAGACAGCTCGCTAGCGCGCGAGCGGGAGAATGCTTCTTCTATTCTCTGTGAGCTAGCTCCTGCTGTCTCCGCAGCTTCTCTGCCCCCCTCCCTCCTCTCCCACTCTAAGGCTGACGGGCGCTGCCTCGCCGACATCGGCGACCAGACGGACTCCACCGTCTGACGCGCGGCGCCCCGGCTTGAGCGCGCGGGACGGGCCTGCCCATTTTGGGCCGCCCCGCGCGCGCACGCCGCGGCCGCGCTCGGAGACAGCTCGCTAGCGCGCGAGCGGGAGAATCATCATCATCACCACAATCACCGTCACCAGTATCATCGCATCGTAATAGCCATCCTCATCAAAACAATAGCGGTAGACATCTCTGGTTTTCTGCGAGAAGCTTAGCTGATAGACTCAGGAGGAGAAAGAACAC
This sequence comes from Prorocentrum cordatum, assembly GCA_963575745.1. Lineage (NCBI taxonomy): Eukaryota > Dinophyceae > Prorocentrales > Prorocentraceae > Prorocentrum > Prorocentrum cordatum. The sequence continues at coordinate 276,067 of CAUYUJ010016372.1, read as the reverse complement.
ACAGAAACAATGAATCGTCGATTCCCCAGAGCATATGGGAAATATGGGAGTGGGGGTGAAGACGAAAACTCCGAAAACATGGGAAAATGTGGGGAATCCGGTTATCTGTGTCTATCTATGTGTGTGTGTGTGTCCCAGGGCCCCTCCATATACGCCCGTAGGGATACGCGACACGCGCCGTGCTCGAAGCGTCCTCGGGAACACGCCGCGTGTTGGTTCAACGGGTCGCCCTGCGCGGTGGCGAACGCATCGCGCCGCGCGTGCGGCCTCCGTCTGCGTGTCGAACTCCGCGTCAACGCGCTGGCGTGCTGCCCACTCGGGGCGGCCTCGGCGGCAAGACTGCGACCGAAGGCTCTCTGGGTCATCCCTTCGGCCTCCGATGGGGCCTTCCCGGTGCCTCTTGGCCGCTCGTGGGTGGAGCTCGATGTGTGGGCCAGCGGAACGCTGTCCTGGGTCGGAGGAAGGAGAAGCGATACCAACACCACCAGGGGGTCCACCGCCAGCGAGGAGGTCCACGATGCCTCTCCGAGCTGCAGGCTGGGGATGTCTCGAGCGAGAGGAGGGAACCACACCACCAGGGAGTTCCCCCTTGCCTCCTCGCATCTCCTCGCCCTGTTGGTGTTGGTGTCGCCTTTCCTTGTTCCTACCTGGGTGGGGGGGACGCATGCGAAAATCGCCACTGGGACCTCAGGTGGAGCTCCCTGTGGGGCCACGAAGCGCTGTCCTGAAGGGGGGAGACGCACGCGAACGCCGCCACTGGGGCCTTCGGTGGAGTTCCCTGCGGGGCCACGAGATGCTGTCAAGGGGATTTTGGGCGAGAAGTTCAAACATACCAGAAAAATGCCCCAAAATGGTCCACAAATAATCCAAACTCGTCCTCCGACTATTGGTTTACTATTTTTGAACGTCCCTCCTGTAGGGGGACAGGCCCGACGAAATCGCTAGTCTCGGGGAGAGGACCCAGGCCTCTGGGAGCCCACGCTGCGACAGAAAGCACGACGTCGAAGGCTGTGCGAGCGCAGACTGCTCGACTCGGTCACGCGCAGAGGGGTGCAGGGGGGAGGGGGGAAGGCTTCTCAGAAGCACCCTGCTTCTAACAAGGTGAGGGCCTTGCCTGTAGATGTGGGGCTGGTGCCTTCTGAGAAGCAGCCTCCTTCTGAGAAGCCTCCCCCCCTCGCCCTACCCCCTTGTGCGCGCCGCCGCTTGACAAACTGACCTCCAGGAGGCCCAAGTGGAGCTGGAGCAAGTGGCGTCGGAGGGTCGCGCCACATTGCCGAGGCATCGGCGGTGTGGCGTGGTCCAGAGTCCAATGTTCTTAATCCTCGTGCATCGCCGATGCGGTGCGATCCTCGGACGCCGTCTCGTCTGGCCGTGTTTGGACACACACACACACACACACACACACGCACCAATCCTGTCCAGGCCCATGCCTGGCCCAGGACGCACATGGCCAGGGTCACACGGCCGCTGGTGGCAGTCAGGGGTCGGGCTGGAGCTCGCGGCATGGTGGCACCCGCGCGCGCCCTACATTGCGCGTTGGCTCCCCGTCGCCCGATGCGGTGCGTGAAAGACGGGGGCCAGGGCTGGAGTCCGCGCCTTGGGCGGGGAGTCCTACCTCGCACGTTGGGCGGGGGGATGTGGCGACGTCTCAGGTTCAGCGGCCCAATCCAGCTCCTGCTGCTGCTCGTGGGCTGGAGGAGCGGGAGGCGGGAGAGGGGGAGGAGGGGAGGAAAGGGGAAGGAAGGGGGGGCAGCAGGAGGGAGGAGGGAAAGCAAGGTGGGATGTCATGTGGACGGTGAGGTGCACCCCTCTCCACCGTTACTCAGCATGAGCACGACTCTCCTCTGTCCCCTGGTACTGCCCACTTGATTGTGTCAGTTGGTCCACTCTGGTCGCCTTCGGCCGTCGGTCTTCGGCCGTGCCGGAGGTCGCTCTCTCTCTCTCTCTCTCTCTTTCTCCCCCGGGCGCCTGCCGCACTCCTGCCTCCAAATCCCACCACTGCCCGGTAGGAGCGCTGAGAGTCGCCTGCCCTCGCGATGCCGCGAGCCCTCCGCACGACGAGGGCGGGCCCCTCTGGTGATGCGACGGGGCTGTCCGCAGGACACGGCCGGCTGCTCTTGCGCTAGCTGCCCCTGGGACAGCGCGAGTCGGTCTCGTGACGTTGGAGGAGGAGGACGAGGAGGAGGAGGAGGAAGGGGGGGGGGGAGGAGGAGGAGGAGGAGGAGGAGGAGGAGGAGGAGGAGGAGGAGGAGGAGGAGGAGGAGGAGGGAGGAGGAAGGAGGAGGAGGAGGAGGAGGAGGAGGAGGAGGAGGGGAGGAGGAGGAGGAAGAGGAGGAGGAGGACCGCCCTGGCGAAGGATCTCCGGGCTCGAGAGTAGAGCCACGGGCTTTTGCCCCTGACGCTGCCCAGCCTGGGGGCCGCCTCCGAGGACCCCGCGCGTCGCCGGGCAGGGCGGCGCTCGGCCGGAGCCCTCCGAGGGGCAGGGCGCGGCGCGGCGCGTCGTCACCGTCGCCGGCGAGAGGGGGGGCGGATGGGGGCGGCGGTCAGGTGTGCGGTGTGCGGCGCGCCTGGCTGGCCCTCCTCCCGCCCCAGACCTCCTCGAGTCATGAAAAAATCACGACGGGAGGTTTTTCGCTGTTCTTGGCCTCTGAGGGCCCTTACCGGCCCTCGGGACCGTCAAAAAACGACTCAGGACGAAAAACCGGTCCCAGGGAATGGGTCTGGACCTCTGGGGGTCGCGTCATGAAAAAATCATGACGTCGGAGGTCTGGGGCTGTCCCTCCCCTCCCACCCTCCAGAGCCCTCGCCGCCCCTCAGCCTGACGTCGGGCCTATCCCTCTACAGGAGGGATGCCCAAAAGTATGTAAAGCATGGTTTGGAGACTATTGGTTGACAATGCTTGATCTTTTCGGGAATCTGTTTGCAGCATGTGTTTTTCGGCGGCGGGCGCGGGGGGGAAATGAGAAGGGGCGGGACTTCCGAGGCTTCTGAGAAGTTTCCGGACTTCTGAGAGGGCTTCTGAGAAGTTCTGTCTGTATTCGAAATAGGCCAAGGAAACGTCTCAGAAGCCCCCCGGACTTCTAAGAAGTCCCGCGTCCCGCGGGAGGAGGAGGAGGAGGAGGAGGAGGAGGAGGAGGAGGAGGAGGAGGAGGAGGAGGGAGGAAGAGGAGGAAGAGGAGGAGGAGGGAGAGGAGGAGGGAGGAGGAGGAGGGAGGAGGAGGAGAGGGAGGAGGAGGGAGGAGGAGGAGGAGGAGGAGGGGGAGGAGGAGGAGAGGAGGAGAGGAGGAGGCGGAGGAGGAGGAGGAGGAGGAGGAGGAGGAGGGAGGAGGAGGAGGAGGAGGAGGAGGAGGAGGAGGGACAGGCCCGACCTGCCCTCAGCCCTGGCCCCCCTCGCTCCCTTCGCTTGTGGTGCATCTTCGGGGGGCCTTGTCTGTCCCGCCGCGCCGCGATGCACGTCGAGTCCGTGCCGAGCCCGCGTCGAGCGAGTCGAATCCGTGTCGAATCTGTAAGAACGGTTTTTTGAAGGCAGATCTGCCTTCAAAGAGAACGGTTTTTTGAAGGCAGATCTCCCTTCAAAAAACCGCAAGAACGGTTTTTTGAAGCCAGATCTGCCTTCAAAAAACCGTTCTTCAAAAAGCCGATCTTTTTTGAAGGCAGATCTGCCTTCAAAAAACCGTTCTTACGTCGCATCCGCGTCGAACTCACGTCGGAGTACAAGGAGAGACAGTCATTCACAGGACAGGAAAAGGCCCCCCGAAGACGCAAGTTGACCTCGTATCCCCCTCTCCCGCTCGCCCCCGTCTCCCCCTCCCCCTCCTCGTTGCCCCGCTACCCAAACCTCCCAGCGTCGTGACTTTTCCGCACCGTGGACCCAGAGAGTTTTGGACTCCTTCGCACGACCGAACCCACAGAATCGCAGGATGTAGCGCTCAGTTATATAATCTCCCACGCGACCTACCCAGATGGTCTGGTACCGGAAATTTTCGGTAGCGATTTCGACGCACCCCGAATTTCGGTAGCGACCAGATCTTCGTTTGAGGGCGTTGAAGTAGCGGATTTCAGAACGCTCTGATACCGGTATTGGGCGCTACATTTCGGTATTTCGGTAGCGACCGATCTCTGCGGAGCGCTACCGGAAATTTTCGGTAGCGGACCATCAGGGTATTCTACAGATTGTCAGGATGAAGCGCTCGCCTGCTATCTACCCCGACGACCCGGCCGACCAGCCGAAAAGCCAGACTCGTTGCCCCCCGGCGGCCCGGCCGACCGGCCGGAGAGTTCGACTTCTGGTTGCCAGCGCCATCCACGCATTGGGAAGCCATTCTCGGCGTTGCCTAGAAATCCTTCACTCTCTGCGATGAAAGTTACCTGAAGTCATATACGCCGACCAACCCACCGACTTCCGCACGGACCAGCTCACCGACTCCCGCACGGACCAGCTCACAGACTCCCGCGCCGACCAGCTCGCCGATTCCCGCGACGACTGGCTCGCCGACTCCCGCGCCGACCAGCTCGCGGACTCCCGCGACGAGTGGCTCGCCGACTTCTGCGCCGACGAGCTCGCAGACTCCCGCGCCGACCAGCCCCCGACTCCCGCGCTGAGCAGCACACTGACTCCCAGCCCGACCAGCTCACCGACCCTTGCACCGTCCAGCTCGCCGACTCCCGCTCCGACCAGCTCGCCGACTCTCGGGCCGACGTCGGTCGACACCCAGCATCCACCAAGCTCGGCACCCCGACCTCCGGCATCCGACGGCCCTTTCCCACCTTCCACCTGCCACAAGCCAGCGTCAATGCATCTGAGAAGCACCGAAAATTCGTAACATTTTCGTTGTGCCTTGAGGCTCTGGGCGGTGCAGCGACTAGGACGCCGATTGGTATGTGAAGACATGTTCAAACACATGTTAGACTAGGTCCACATCGCTGACAACACGCCCAGAATTCTGACTTCCAGATCCCGGTGAAAACCCAGCCCTCAGACGAGGCGCGCCGCAGAAACGGCAACATGTTATCCTGACGCTTCGACTGCCGTTCCGACATACGCACTATCTGCAGAGCGTGAATTACCTACCCCGCTTTCGCTTCCAGACAAAACCCAGTCATACCACGCGCCTCCTCGTCAAGCGGCCTGACCAGTACAGGCCGTAGTTTAGCATCGCTTGGTATCTCTTGGAAGCGAGGGTGGTCAAAAGCGAGGTAGGTTTGTTTTCCCCCTATATCTACAGAATCGGGGCATCACCTGAGTGTGACGATACAGGGAAGCACTGGTGCCGACAGAGTGCACCGCTGGAGTTCCTCACCATGAGCCGACGGTCTGCACCGCCAGCCCCACGCCCTGCCCTCCTTCCGCCCCCATGCCTGTCCAGCCTGACGCTCTGACGACCCCACCCCTAACAGCACGCATGCGCGTGCAAGGCAACCTGGGTCCAGAGTCAAGGAGGCCCCGAAGGGGCGGACAAATCCTGTGCCCCCTTCATATATATATATATATATATATGTATATATTTATATATATATATATATATATACATATACACATATATATATATTCTTGCAACGGCACCACCTTTCCGCTTCACTACACACATCGACGCCTAGCATCCACCATTCAGCATTCCGACTTCCAGTCTCACGCCTGCTATTGCCCATTCGCGCCTCAATTTGCCGACCTCCAGCCTCCACCAGCTCGACACTCCAATTCGAACCGACTCCCCTACCGATTCCGACTCCGGCTCAGCGCTTCCTCCGGCAGTGCCCAGGTGGAACGGCATCTTAATCACTATCGTGAGAAAACCATGTTTTCTTGGAATGCGTCCAAGGTCCAGGGGCAAGTGACGACAACACACCAGAGCGTTTGTTAGTCAAGCATGGCCGCGAGGCACAAGTTGACCACGACAAGGGCGATCGCCTGACCCACCATCCGCTTTGGACATGCTAGCTTATCCGCCGTCTCACGGCGTAACCCAACAGCGTGGGTGATACACAGGAGCCCAAACGTCCGTATCGTTGGCTATGTTGTATGCGCTGGCGTTTCTGCGATTTCAAGGCGAAGCCAAGCATCGACAGCAGCAGCAGAGGCAGCTACAGCAGCAGCACGCCAGCTCCGACGCCGTGCGACGAGCCCCACGTCTCGGGGCAACACCTCGACGGTCACGACGCCAGGTCCAGCTTGGACCACGCACTGGCTCCAGCGCCAGACATGACAACAGATCCGAGGACACTCTTGCTTCGCGACCGCGCCAGCTCCGACACAGACTCCAACTCCAGCTCCATTCTGCACGACGGGTACCACGAGCACCACGACTGACACCAGGAATTTCACGGCCACCACATGCAGCACGACTGCTACCATGAACAACACGGCGGATACCACTGGGAGCACGTGGATACCACGCCCCTTGCCATCAACTCCAACACCCGCATTACCAACACAACCACGACTATCAGCACCACGATTCCGACCCAGCACTGGCGTGGCTCTCAGTCCGACTGTCGCCACTGGCTCCTCCGCGCCTACCGCTTTGGCGGCCAGCACGAGCTCCGACCTACGCTTCGACTTCTCTTCCTGAGTTTGCTCTGGCTTCGTTTGGCCCCACCCCCGACTCCAGCTCCAACTCCGGCGTCGACTGCGTCTCCTGGCGCCGACCCTAGCTCCATAATTCAGTGCAAGACCCTGACGTGGGACGTTACACGGCTGGTTGCCTGGACAAGCCAGCCCCACGGTGCCCATCGCCAGGCGCCCTTCGGCCTCCATCCGCACTTGGGACGGCAACCAGCACTTGTGCTACATCTACTTGCGTTTGTACCTCTACCTGACTTTTATGCGTTCCATTTCCTCCTGCCCATCCTCCCCTTCCCTCCAGCTCCGCATGGGGCGCCGATGCGATGACAGGGATTCGTGTTGCTGTTGCTGCCCACACATCACCCCCTCGGACGTTTTTTGTTCCTTGGTTTGTGCCAGGGCATCTTTTCTTTCAGGGGTGTTTGATAGGGAACGCGTTGTTGTCCTCCTCCTTGGACGCGTCGAAAAAGAGCAGGGAGAGAGGCATTAACTGTGCAGAGCTGGTGCGAGCTCTCGCTGAAGATATCAAAGAAAGACGAAGAGAACCTTCACAAAGTCATGGAGGTCTCCTTGCAGAAGACAACTTCGACCCAGAGGAAGTGCAGATATTCAAGGAGCGCCAGAAACTACGAGACAACACGCAGACCTTGCTGGATGGCACCGAGATCTTCGAGGCAAAGTTCGGCCACCCCAGTTCGGAGGAGACGACTACGGCCAGCTCCTCCAGCGGCCACCAGTGAGTGTACCCAGCGGAGCTTGTTGAAATGCCAAGAGAAGCATTAGCGAGGTTCTCTCGGAGTGCTACTCTGGGCAAACTGGACGTGCCCACAGGCAGCCATCAGATGCAGTAGCGAGGTCTCTCGGAGCGCAACCCGGGACATACAGGATGGGCACCGCGGAGTGTTCGCACCGTCATCGCAATGGGAAATATAGTTCGGAGCGCCCACAGGTACATTACTGCAGGGTGGAGGAGGACAAAGTGATTAACATGAAGTCCACCAGTGTGCTTCCTCGATGGCCCTACCATATACCGTGACTGCCAGTATGTTCGGCCCCCCATCTATGCCGAGGGGGATCGGTGGGATACTACAACAGGGCATCAGAGTGCAGATGCGACAATGCATGGGGCCACTCTCGGCCATACCGAGAAGTGAGCCGAGCGGGAGAAGGGAACACTTTATCAAGACAGTAGACTAAGCCCCCCCCCCAGCAACAGTTTGGGATCACGGGCCCCCCGTCCCTCCCCCCTCTCTTCCTTTTGAAAGGTCGTGTCGTCGTCTCCTCCCCCCTGGCCTGGGCGCTCTGCTAAGCCCGCGCGCCCCCTCTCCTAGGGCGCGCGGAAGGGCCAGCAGCCACTCCCCCCGCACCGACCCGCAGGGACTCGCGAACGTAAGGTAGCGAGCCTCTTTTACGGGGCCACCTCGGAGCCCAGTCCTTGAGCAACGTGGTATGCCCCCATGCTGGCCCTAGGGAGAAGGCAGGGCTGCTGCACAACCAATCGCATGGGACGTTGGCAGAAGTGCGTAAGACATCATGATGCGAATGTCCTTGTCCTTGGCGTCCTCCTCCTCCTCTTCTTCGTCCTTGTTCTCCATTCGTGCCTGCCCCCAATCAGCAGGGGGATTGTGCACTGCTTCCGTGTCGGGCGCGCCCCCGTGTGCCTTGCAAACGGGCCATTCGTGTGGGGCGGTTGGCGGAGACCACGCAAGGTGCCATTTCATTGGGCATCAGGCCCGATCCGTCCCTAAACCGCGGGGGTGGCCTTCTCGCGCTCATCGGTCTCCTCTGCCTTCCCCGCCGTCTGTCCCTTGTTCTCGTTGTTCCTGCCATCGTGCTGTTAGGGTCTCGTTGGGTTTTCACCGATCCTTCGGTTCGTACTGCTTGGGGTCGCCCCGGGCGCCTTGTCACGAGAAACAGAACATTCTGGTTATGGGTCGCCTTGGAAACATGATCGGCCCACGAAATTGGGAACCGACTGAGGACTGCGAGGCATGGGATCGCTTCTGAGGACCTCATTGCATATGCTATTGGGAGAAGCCAAGAGAACATGCCAGGGGGAAGCGCCGCGGACCGTCCCAAGGGGCGCGCCACGGGACGTGCCCAGGGACGTGCCCTGGGGACGCACCGCGGGACGTGCCAAGGGGACGCGCTACGGAACGTGCCAATGGACGTGCCACGGGACGTGCGAGGGGACGCGCCGCGCGACGTGCCAAGGGGAATCGCCACGGAACGTGTTTGGGAACGTGTCCCGCGACGTGCCAGGGGACGTGCCAGGGAACGCGTCAGGGAACGCGCTACGGGACGTTCCTGACCCGCGGCCAGGATCCCTCGTAAATTACGTTGCGTCCGCGCTCCCAGGGCCACGATCTCTAATGCATGACACTGGATCCGCGCCTCCAGGGCCACGATCCCTCGTCAATTACGGTGCGTCCGCTCCCCCTAGACTGCGATATGTTGTAAACTACGCTACGTCCGCGCTCCCAGGGCTGCGCTCCTTTGTAAATTTTACAGAGTCCGCGCCCCCCAGGGCCACGATCCCACGTAAACTACACTGGGCTCGCGCCTCCTGGCCCATGATCCCTCGTCAACCGCGCTGCATTCGCGCTCCCAGGGCCGCGTTCCCTCGTGAATTATGCAGTATGCGTTCTCCCAGGGGCGCGGTCCCTTGCAAACTACGCTGCGTCCGCGTTCCCAGGGCCGCGCTTCCTCGTGAATTACGCAGCGTCCGCGCTCTTCGACCACGATCCTTGGTCAATTACACTGGATCCGCGCTCCCCAGGGCCACGATCTCTAATGCATGACACTGGATCCGCGCCCAGGGCCACGATCCCTCGTCATTTACGGTGCGTCCGCTCCCCCTAGACTGCGTGCGATATGTTGTAACTACGCTACGTCCGCGCTCCCAGGGCTGCGCTCCTTTGTAAATTTTACAGAGTCCGCGCCCCCCAGGGCCACGATCCCACGTAAACTACACTGGGCTCGCGCCTCCTGGCCCCATGATCCTCGTCAACCGCGCTGCATTCGCGCTCCCAGGCCGCGTTCCCTCGTGAATTATGCAGTATGCGTTCTCCCAGGGGCGCGGTCCCTTGCAAACTACGCTGCGTCCGCGTTCCCAGGGCCGCGCTTCCTCGTGAATTACGCAGCGTCCGCGCTCTCAGACCACGATCCTTGGTCAATTACACTGGATCCGCGCTCCCAGGGCCACGATCTCTAATGCATGACACTGGATCCGCGCCTCCAGGGCCACGATCCCTCGTCAATTACGGTGCGTCCGCTCCCCCTAGACTGCGATATGTTGTAAACTACGCTACGTCCGCGCTCCCAGGGCTGCGCTCCTTTGTAAATTTTACAGAGTCCGCGCCCCCCAGGGCCACGATCCCACGTAAACTACACTGGGCTCGCGCCTCCTGGCCCATGATCCCTCGTCAACCGCGCTGCATTCGCGCTCCCAGGGCCGCGTTCCCTCGTGAATTATGCAGTATGCGTTCTCCCAGGGGCGCGGTCCCTTGCAAACTACGCTGCGTCCGCGTTCCCAGGGCCGCGCTTCCTCGTGAATTACGCAGCGTCCGCGCTCTCAGACCACGATCCTTGGTCAATTACACTGGATCCGCGCTCCCAGGGCCACGATCTCTAATGCATGACACTGGATCCGCGCCTCCAGGGCCACGATCCCTCGTCAATTACGGTGCGTCCGCTCCCCCTAGACTGCGATATGTTGTAAACTACGCTACGTCCGCGCTCCCAGGGCTGCGCTCCTTTGTAAATTTTACAGAGTCCGCGCCCCCCAGGGCCACGATCCCACGTAAACTACACTGGGCCGCGCCTCCAGGGCCACGATCCCTCGTCAATTACGGTGCGTCCGCTCCCCCTAGACTGCGATATGTTGTAAACTACGCTACGTCCGCGCTCCCAGGGCTGCGCTCCTTTGTAAATTTTACAGAGTCCGCGCCCCCCAGGGCCACGATCCCACGTAAACTACACTGGGCTCGCGCCTCCTGGCCCATGATCCCTCGTCAACCGCGCTGCATTCGCGCTCCCAGGGCCGCGTTCCCTCGTGAATTATGCAGTATGCGTTCTCCCAGGGGCGCGGTCCCTTGCAAACTACGCTGCGTCCGCGTTCCCAGGGCCGCGCTTCCTCGTGAATTACGCAGCGTCCGCGCTCTCAGACCACGATCCTTGGTCAATTACACTGGATCCGCGCTCCCAGGGCCACGATCTCTAATGCATGACACTGGATCCGCGCCTCCAGGGCCACGATCCCTCGTCAATTACGGTGCGTCCGCTCCCCCTAGACTGCGATATGTTGTAAACTACGCTACGTCCGCGCTCCCAGGGCTGCGCTCCTTTGTAAATTTTACAGAGTCCGCGCCCCCCAGGGCCACGATCCCACGTAAACTACACTGGGCTCGCGCCTCCTGGCCCATGATCCCTCGTCAACCGCGCTGCATTCGCGCTCCCAGGGCCGCGTTCCCTCGTGAATTATGCAGTATGCGTTCTCCCAGGGGCGCGGTCCCTTGCAAACTACGCTGCGTCCGCGTTCCCAGGGCCGCGCTTCCTCGTGAATTACGCAGCGTCCGCGCTCTCAGACCACGATCCTTGGTCAATTACACTGGATCCGCGCTCCCAGGGCCACGATCTCTAATGCATGACACTGGATCCGCGCCTCCAGGGCCACGATCCCTCGTCAATTACGGTGCGTCCGCTCCCCCTAGACTGCGATATGTTGTAAACTACGCTACGTCCGCGCTCCCAGGGCTGCGCTCCTTTGTAAATTTTACAGAGTCCGCGCCCCCCAGGGCCACGATCCCACGTAAACTACACTGGGCTCGCGCCTCCTGGCCCATGATCCCTCGTCAACCGCGCTGCATTCGCGCTCCCAGGGCCGCGTTCCCTCGTGAATTATGCAGTATGCGTTCTCCCAGGGGCGCGGTCCCTTGCAAACTACGCTGCGTCCGCGTTCCCAGGGCCGCGCTTCCTCGTGAATTACGCAGCGTCCGCGCTCTCAGACCACGATCCTTGGTCAATTACACTGGATTCGCGTTTCCTGGGCCACGATCCCTTGTGAACTGCGTTGCGTCCGCGCTCCCAGGGCCGTGCTCCCGTGTGCATTGCGCAGTGTCCGCGCCTCCAGGGCTAGGATCCCCAATGAATTACGTTGCGCCCGCGCTCCCAGGACCACGATTCCTCGTGACTTACGAAACGACGGCGCTCCCAGGGCCGCGCTCCTCCATGAATTATTCAGTTTCCCGTCTGCAAGGGGCGCGATCCCTTGCAAACTACGCTGCGTCGGCGCTCCCTGGGCTGCGATCTCTTTCAAACTACGCTGCGTCCGCGCTCCCAGGGCTGCGCCGCTCCCTTGTGAATTACATAGTGTCCGCGCCCCCAGGGACAGGATCCCAAATAGATTACACTGTGTCCGCCTCCCAGGCCCATGATCCCTCCCAAATTACGCTGCGTCAGCGCTCCCAAAGCCACGATCCATCGTAAACTACGCTGCGTCCGCGCTCCCAGGGCCGCGTTCCCTCGTGAATTACGCAGTGTCCGCGCTTCCAGGGCCACGATCCCTTTTACATTACACTGGGAAAGCGCCTCCAGGGCCAGGATACCTCATCAATTACGCTGCGTCCGCGCTCCCAGGGCCAGGATCGTTACAAAACAAGCGTTTCGCCAGAGTCATCTTCAGAAGTTCGGCGCGCAGGGTGCGCAAGCTTAGAGCGGGCTCGCAAAAAAACAACCTTCCTTCTGCAAAACAAGCGCGGGGCTCGACACATCCACGAAATTCCTGCGCGCAGGACACGCCATCATCGAGCGGGGACACAGAAAATGTATGTTTCCGTTTTTGTTGTAAAATTCCTGGGTCTCCATACTTAGTGTTTGATTATGGATTCTGCGCAAAAAGCTCCGCACCCTGTCTTCTACGTGGGAAAACGTGTGTCTGCGGACCCTGAGGATCCGAGACAGGGGGCACATGTTTCTCGATTGGGCACGCGCGAAACGCATTTTGTCAACAAAAGGTTGTCAGATTGTATGTCGTTCTGGGTCGCAAATGATGTCGCCGGCCCTCTTCAAGTCGTCCCCGGGGTGAAACATCTAAAAGAGAACCCTGGGCCCGCGCCTTCTCCCGCATAAAGATTTGGGCTCCTTCTGCCGTGCCAGGTTTTCACCCCGAGCCTTTTGCAGACGGCCGGCGTGGCCCAAAACCTTGTGCCTCGACTTTCTTACGGCGCGAGGCTGTCGTGGGGGGACACAGGGGCAGCGATGCCCCAACTCCCCGGACCTTTTCCCGGGGCGCGTTCTGACCAGCAGTCCGAGGAGGAAGCCACCGTGGCGACCAGGGCTCCCCATGAGAGGCGGCCGTACAGGGCCCGGCTTGAAGAAGGAGCACTTGCTTTTCACAAGGGGCTCGGTCGTGCTTTCGGTTTGCATGCCTTCCGCTTCCTTGTTGGCGGCGAGCCCCCACTGGTGTGCCTTCGGACTTCGCAGAGTGACTTCGAAAAACGGGGGCCTCGTTCCTTATTTCCCGTTCCTCCAGGCCGAATACTGCAGCGCTGCAGCTCTCCCTCCCTCCCTCCGCGTCGGATGTTTCGGGGCCTCCGCCGAAGCGCGTCCCCGCCCCCGCCGCCGCGGCAGGCCGCCGCCGCAGGGGCGGCGCCCGCCGAGGCCGCCTGGAGGCGGCGGGCGCCGCCGCGCGCCCCGGGGCGCCGCGGCTCGCGCGCGGCGAGGTGCCGGAGCGCGGCGGGGAAGCAGAGGAGGGGCGGCCGCCGCGGGGGGCGGGGCGGGGGCGTGCGCCAGGTCCCCCGCACCCTTCCGCGCCTCCTCGTGGCTGGCTCTCCTCCGCCTCCTCCGCCTCCGCCTCCTCCTCCTCCTCCTCCTCTCCTTCCTCCTCCTCCTCCTCCTCCTCCTCCTCCTCCTCCTCCTCCGCATCCTCCGCATCCTCCGCATCCTCCTGCTCTTCCTCCGCCTCCTGCTCGTCATCGTCCTCCTCCTCTTCCCCCTCCTCTGATGTGCCCGCCAGAGCTGCGCCCGCCAGAGCAGCGCCACCTCCACGACGGCTGGGACACCGACTACGTGCGCGCCACCTGCAACGTCCTCGATCCACAGGGCCCCACGCTCGCCCTGGGCGCCCCCTTTGGCAGTGCGGAGGCGGTGAACGACGAGGTCAAAGCGGTTGGAGAAGGCCCGGGCCGCACGCCTCGCGCTACTCACCGTCAACCACGCCCCCACCGAACTCGTCCTGACCCGCTTGTGCGCCGACGTGTCGAAGCTTTCCTACCAGCTGCGCCTCAAAGGGGACAGGATCGGCCACGACCGGTTCGCCACCTTCGACAGAGATCTGCGCGCCGCAGTTGAGAACACCGCTGGCGGCGACCTGCCACGACGCCTGGGAGCAAGCAGCCACCGGGGTTTCCTCGGGCGGCCTCGGCCTACGCACCGCGGAGCGCGTGTCCACTGCCGCTTTCCTCGCCAGCCGCGTGAGCTCCCGCCCGCACGTCCGGGAGATGGCCGAACACCGCGCCCTGGCAGGCCTGTGCACCGCGGCCGCGGTCATGGGGGCTTACGACCCGCGCACGGGGGACGCCGCGGTTACGCTGGCGGGGCTCCTCCCTCCGACCCCCGGAAGGCAGCTCCTGGACTTCCCCGCTGACAAGGCCGACCAGTGCGAGGAACAGTGGGCGGGCCTCTTCGACGCTGGCGCACCCGCAAACGACGGCGCCCCCAGTCGGAACGGCCGGCCCCAGCGCATGGGCAGCGACATCGTGCCCCTCGACGAGGACGAGGACGACGAGCACCCGGCCGCTGCCCCCCGCGGCCGCGCCCACCTCCAGAGGGCCACCCTGGCCCGCCTCGACGCGCAGGCGCGCCTGGAGCTTCGCGAGCGCCACGCGCGGGCCGGCAACAACCCGGCGCCCCGCCGCTTGGAGGACTTCGGCCACATTGACACCGACCACGAGTGGTTCTGGGCTCTGTGCCGGCACAAGGGGCCCCTCCTCGACCAGCAGGACTTCGTCGAAGCGCTCCGACTTCGCCTCGGCACCGCCGGCCCAGGCGAGCCCACGCCCTGCAACCTCTGCGGCGCCGAGCTGCTCGACTCCGCGGGCGCGCACGCCCTCTGCTGCAGCAGGGCCGAGGCAACGAATGGCCACCACGCGCTGGCACGGCAGGTGCACGAGGCTGCCAAGACCTGCGGCCCTGCCACCGAGCTCGAGGCGCAGAACCTTATCCCAGGCACCCGTCAGCGGCCTGCGGACGTGCTCACAGGTGCGCTGGGGCACGGGCTCACCGCGCTCGGCGCTCGACATCGGGATCGCCTCTCCCGACGCGTGCAATGTTGGCCCCGACTGCGTGTCCACCACGTACGAGCGCAAGTCGGCCTACTACGCCCCCTCCATAGACGTTCTGGACCGCCAGAACACCGTGTACCAACCGCTAGCGTGGTCCGCTTACGGCCGACCCCACCCCCGGACGACATCCATCCTCCGCACACTCACGACCCGCCTTGCCTGGCGGAGGGGATGCTCGGACGGGGCGCGGCGGCGCCGCCGCCTGGCCAGCGCGGCCGGAGTGGCAGTCTGGCGGCGGGCGGCCGCCCACGTTAGGGCGTGCTGGCCCGACCGGGGCGACGACTGAGGGCGTCGGCCCCCCCCACCCCCCCTCCCCCGCCCGCCTCCCCCCAGCGCGCGCGCCTAACCAGCGGGGCTTGGTGGCTCACACCCCGCGGCCGTGCTTCCCCCGCTGCCGCCTGCTTGTCTGCCTGCTTGCGTTCTGCCCCTCTCCCTCCCTCTCCTCCTCCTTCCTTCGCTTCCTCCTCCTCTCTTCTTTTCTCCGGGGCAAGGGGGCCGCGCGTCGACGCGATGCGCTTTTCTGCTCTTCTTCTTCCTCCTCCTCCTCCTCCTCCTCGTCCTCCTCCTCCTCCTCCTCGTCCCCCTCCTCCTTCTCCTCCGCCTCCTCCTCCTCCTCCTCTCCTCCTCCTCCTCCTCCTCCGCCTCCTCCTCCTCCTCCTCCTCCTCCTCCTCCTCCTCCTCCTCCTCCTCCTTCTTGCGACTTAATCCACTCAGTCAGACGCGTCTGGGCCTGCGACTCGTCAGCGACGGGCATGCAAGTCTACAGATGGGACGCTGCGGCAAGCCGGTGCACGGAGGTCTCGCCGAAAGGCCCCCGGGACCTTCGTGTATTCTGGGGCCTGTCCTTCCAGGTGCTCCTCGCCTTGATAGACCCAGGCAGCGGCCGAATATCGGCCCCGCTGCCAGGACACAGCTTTGGCTCGACATTGCTCCTCGTGCGTCAGTCCTCCCCTCGCCACTGCGCCTCGCCGCCCAGTGGTGTCCATCGCGCGCGCGCTCCTCGATGGCGTGTTGCGGTGCGCGCAAACATCACGACCGAACACTGCACAAGGCTGAGGTGCTCGCGAGGGTTGCGGTGGTTATTACCTGGGGCACGCTACGGGCTATGGGGGGCCCGCTACACGATTGCTCCACGCTCTCCTTCCCCCATCGAGTGCAGCGCCGGGTATGGCAGCAGGTTCCCCCTCCTCTTCCTCCTCTTCCTCCTCCTCCTCCTCCTCCTCCTCCTCCTCGTCCCCCTCCTCCTCCTTCTCCTCCTCCCCCTCTCCTCTTCCTCCTCCTCCTCCCTCGTCCTCCTCCTCCTCCTCTCTCCTCCTCCTCCTCCTCCTCCTCCTCTCCTCCTCCTCCTCCTCCCCCTCCTCCCCTCCTCCTCCTCCTCCTCCTCCT
Organism: Prorocentrum cordatum; assembly: GCA_963575745.1. Taxonomy (NCBI): domain Eukaryota; class Dinophyceae; order Prorocentrales; family Prorocentraceae; genus Prorocentrum; species Prorocentrum cordatum. The sequence continues at coordinate 259,777 of CAUYUJ010016372.1, read as the reverse complement.
CCTCCTCCTCCTCCTCCTCCTCCTCCTCCTCCTCCTCTTCCTCCCCCATCCGTCACCAGTCATAGCGATGTGCGACTTTGTCTTTCTCTTGCAAGTTTGGCGGTCGTGCGATGGAATCGATTATGTGGGGGATTGTTGTACCAGGTATTCATAGTGTTGTATTGTTATGTTTTGGGGTGTGGCCAATATTGGCACTGTCCATGCGAATGCGGACTGGCAGTAATGAGTAGACAATCAGTCCTTCACGCTTCGCGTATCCCCACCAGCCCCGTGTGAAAGCCTGCCCATTAGAGCTGACAGGAAAACGGACGAAGAGATACATACGGTGGGGGCGTTGGTTAAGGAATGTGTCCCGGGGGATTCAGACCCTGGAGGGTTCCTGATTTGATGAGGGCGGCGATAATATCCACTGGCAATCCGCGATGGGAGTTCCACTGGCTTCCAGGCCCTGGGTTCCTTGTCCAACGTTTCCTTATTCAATGCCTCCGCCGTATAGTGAGACAAAGCGGGCAGCCAGTGTGAACAGAGGGATCCCCGGGAGGTTCCACGGGCCATCCTTGGGGCCCGCGTGCGTGCGAGGGAAGGAGGGGGAGGAGGAGGTGGAGGAGGAAGACGGCGACGACGACGACGACGTGGTGTCCCGTTGAGTATCGATAGTAGGATCGATAGTGAGATCGATACATAGATCGATGTGGTGCCCCGAGGTGTCCCGCAGTGTCCCAAACATTGAGATCGATAGTGAGATCGGTGAGATCGATAGTGAGGTCGACAGGTGTCCCGTAGTGTCCCGTGGTGTCCCGTTGAGTGAGATCGATAGTGAGATCGTTACTGAGATCGATGTGGTGTCCGAGGTGTCCCGTGGTGTCCCGTGGTGTCCCGTTGAGTGAGATCGATCGTGAGATCGATAGTGGACGGATAGTAAGATCGAGAGGTGTCCCGTGGTGGCCCGTGGTGGCCCGTGGTGTCCCGTTGAGCGAGATCGATAGTGAGATCGACAAGTGTCCCGTGGTGTTCCGTTGAGTGAGATCGATAGTGAGATCGATTGAGTCAGATGTTGGTTCCCCCCCTCTCCCCCCCCATCACCTCCTTATCACCCGAAGGGTGGTCGTATAGGTGTATATATATATATATACCTATACGACCACCCTGCGGGTGATAACGGGGTTGGGGGGGGCAGCAATGGGCAAAAGTGGTGATTGTTGTTCTGACGATGCCTGTGGTGCAGAGTCTAGTGAGTAGTGCGATTGTGCACGTGAGCGTGATGTGACGTGGCGATGTTGGCGAAGCGCACTCGACATTGTCGTGAAGCGCTGCCTCCGCGTGGTCTTATCAATCGCGCGAACCTCACCTCAGCGCTAGTCGACGTGGTCGACCGTGCGTGCTGCGGTGCCGCAGTGACTGCTCGCGGCGCCAGCCGATGCTGCCTTGGTTGCAGGTCCGGCGCTCGAGGCACGAGCAAGGCTCGGTGCCAGCGGCGCCTGCGCGTGGGTGGCAGCATCTCCTGACGGCGGCACAGCATACAGCACGGCATGACGATGTGCCTTTCGCTTTGCATTAGGATTTGCATATCGATGTGCATTTCGATATGCTTTTCGATTTGCATGTCGACGTGCATTGGAAAGCTCGCCGCGGCGCCCACGGCGCCTTACGATTTGCATTTGGATGTGCAAATCGATTTGCATTGCGATGTGCTTTTCGGTCTGCATGCCAGTTTGCATGCAGACTTGCATTGGATAGCTCGCCGCAAGCGGCGATGTTTTGAAATGCACAACCCACGGCGGGACACCGGCGGGACACCAGTGGGACACCGCGGGCCACCGTTTGACGGGAGGAGCATCATTTGGTCCGCTTGCGTCCCAGCCACAGGAGGATTTCGGGACACCCGCGGGACACCGGCGGGACACCGCGCGGCACCGGCCGCCGGAGGAGAAGCATTTGGTCCGGCCGTGGCCCAGCCACAGAAGGATTTCGGGACACCCGCGGGACACCAGCGGGACACCGCGGGGCACCGGCCGCCGGAGGTGAAACATTTGGTCCGGCCGCGGCCCAGCCACAGAAGGATTTCGGGACACTGGCGGGACACCGGCAGGACACCGCGCGGCACCGGCCGCCGGAGGAGTTACATTTGGTCCGGCCGCGGCCCAGCCACAGGAGGATTTCCTGTCGCCCGCCCACGCAGCGTCGCCTCGCCCGCACGAACGCACGGTACGCACGACACGAGCCCGAAACCGCAATCGATTTCCCGGTAGGGGGGTCTCCGTTCCACGTCGGACTCACCCCCCAATTTCCGATACATATATGTATATAGATTCACCGTGTCGGGACGTGAGAGTTCCATCGTGCCTGCTGACATCGGAGTCGTTGGCGAGTGCTTGTGTTGCATTCGCGCTCTCAGGCGCGTGTTGGTGAATCTGTCGTGGAGAAGGTGAATGCCGATAGCCGGTAGGAAGCGCATGCGAAGATGAAGATATGATCATAAGTTATTGCATCAGTTATTGGGTGCGGATGGTCCTGGAGGCGTTATCAGACGTTGTTCTTACCCTAAGCGTGTAGTGCCTCCTTTGTGAAGGTCAAGCCGACCTCTTGCAATGAAAGTTTTATTAGTCAACGTATTCTCGAGTCTGCCATCGCTTGAACCTTATTCAATGCGCCAGACATGAATCAAGTTCTGATAGCCATACAGTGCTCAAATAGGACAAGTGCTGGATCAGTTGGAGGACTTGCAATGTGGCAAGTCGTAGGTCCCTCGAATTGGTTGCTTGTGCCCCGCTTAGTCAGAGTTAGCCCAGCTGTGTTAAATCGCTAAGTCCTGTTTGGCGATTCCGTCCAGATTGGCCAAGGTTTGCGTTCTTGCGAGCAGGAACTGACTTGTTGTCGAGACTAGCCGTGTGTGTGTTGCGATCATGTGTGCTGCAGTTCGCCTCTTCGCATGGTGGTTGCATTGGTTGTCCGACGTGCCGAATCCCCACTCGTGCCTCGGCTTCCTACTCCTCCTGCTCATCCTGCTCCTCCCCATCCTCCTCCAGCTGTTGCTGCTCCTTCTTCTGCTCCCCATACTGATGATGCTGCTGATCCTTTTTCCGCCAGCGCCATGTGGTCGCCCGCACTTCCGCAATTATGCCTGAGATCGAGCGTCCCAATCTGCCCACCTACTCCCCCACCAGGGCCAGAGAGGGAGGGGGTTCTCCTCCTCCTCCTCCTCCTCCTCCTCCTCCTCCTCCTCCTCCTCCTCCTCCTCCTCCTCCTCCTCCCCCTCCTCGGGGGGGGGGGGGGGGAAGACGAGGGGAGGGAGTGAGAATGTGAGGAGGGGGCGAGCTTGCCGCAGTCCTCGGTGCTTCTCCCCGCCGCCTCCGCTCCCCGGGGCCAGTGACTCAAGGGAGAGTGATCCGAGGGTAAGCGACCCGAGGGAGGAAAGGGAGGAGGAAGAGGAGGAGGAGGAGGAGGAGGAGGAGGAGGAGGAGGAGGAGGAGGAGGAGGAGGAGGGGGAGGAGGAGGGGGAGGAGGAGGAGGAGGAGGAGGAGGAGGAGGAGGAGGAGGAGGAGGAGGAGGAGGAGGAAGAGGAGGAGGAGGAGGGAGGAGGAGGAGGAGGAGGAGGAGGAGGAGGAGGAGGAGGAGGAGGGGAGGAGGAGGAGGAGGAGGAGGAGGAGGAGGAGGAGGAGGGGAGGAGGAGGGAGGAGGAGGGGGAGGAGGGAGGAGGGGGAGGGGGGAGGGAGAAGAGGGGGCATCTTGGGAGCCTCTGGGGGGCACTCGTGGGGCCTTCCGCCATGTGGAGAGAGCGAGAAAGCGAGGGAGCAGGAGGAGGAGGAGGAAGAGGAGGAGGAGGAGGAACCTGTGTAAACCCAAGAGTCATCAACGTTGTTGGAATAAACCCTCTCTCCAAGTTCCCTCTTTATAGCCCCCTGACAAGGGTTCTGTCCATTGATGGATCTGCCTCAATGGAAGGCAACCGATTGAAGACCCTGAAGCATGCCAAAACATTATTCTCGGGATTCCAACGCCACGGATCAACTTGACTGTTGCGTCTGGACGATCCTGAATGGTGCCAGAGAGCCAATCCTGGGACTTCTTCACAGCGAATCAAAGTAACGGTTGCACCCTCATAATCCAGCATCTTTCCAAAGCACCATTTTTGGTACGTTGATCACGGGAAACCGTGAATATCTTACAAATGTTAAACGCGAATCTGCGCGGCGCGAAGTCGAGAGCCACATTTTGAAAAAGAACCGCTCTCAATCCGTAAAACTTCTGCAGTTTGTTAAAACGAATCTGCGCGGCGCCGAGGCGAGAGCCACATTTTGAAAACCACTCGCCCTCAATCCGTGAAGCTTTTGATGTGCGCGGCGCTAAGGCGAGAGCCACATTTTGAAAGCCACTCGCCCTCAATCCGTCAAACTCTTGCAAATGTTTGAAGCGAATGTGCGCGGCGCAAAGGCGAAAGACATATTTTGAAAACGGCCCGCCCTCCATCTGTGAAATCGTTGCCAATGTTGAAGCTTCAAGGTCATACATGGTGAGGAAGTCTCAGGCGAAACGCCTGGCCCTCCTTAAAACGGGCCTCGGGGTGCGACAGGGAGAAGTTTTTTTTAGGAAAAGGAATGAGGGAGGAGGAGAAGGAGGAGGAGGAGGAGGAGGAGAAGGAGGAGGAGGAGGAGGAGGAGGAGGAAGAAGAGGGGGAGGACAATGCTTCCAGACCCTTTTGCATGCACATCGTCAGCAGCCAGTCTCGCCCAGAAGAGCCCCACAGGGGACGAAACGACAGCCGGACACGGAAAAATGTTGCATCGACGTGTCTTCGACGTGTCTTCCCCGTCCAGCCCGATATGTCTTGCGGTGAGGAACTTCGGCTTAGCTTGTCGCGCCGCCGGTTCTGGCCCACCACGCTTCGGCGGTGACCACTTGCCAATTCTCCGAGCGTCGATGTCCAACGCTTTTCTCAGCCTCCCGCGCCGCGGAGCGGAGCGACATGCTATCAGCTCGCAGGGCATAGCGTGTCGCAAGGGCCACCGCCGAGATACGCTAAACAGCAGATGTTTTTGACTGCAGAGGGGTGCAAAGAGGCACATCTGCGCGCGCCAGACCTCACGAGCACCCACTCGGCGGCGCGCTCGGGCGGAAGTGAGAGGGGGCAGACCTTCTCAAAAGGCGGCGGGGCTCCTCAGAAGCCATCCGGCCTTTTGAGAAGCCGCTTCTGTTCCCAGACATCCGGCTGCTCCAATTCTTGGGGGGGCGTGGACCCAGCAAGGAGGTCTGGACCACTTCCCCCGGACCGTTTTTCCGTCCTGTGTCGTTTTTTGACGCTCCCGAGGCCCGGCGAGGGCCCCTGGAGGCCGAAAACGGCCAAAACCCGCCCGCTCCAATTTTTCTGGAGCGTCGGATCTCAGGGTTCGCGGGGAAGGCTCAAGAAACCTCTGCGAAGGGCGGAGGCCTTCCGAGCCTTCTCGGTCGGGCGCTGCGTGATAGGAGGACGATCAACAGCTGGGCGAAGAAGGGTGCACCTCTCGTGCCCCAGAAGTATCCCTGAAGGGGACCCCTGGGGCCCACACGGGACACGAAAGGTGCACGTTTCCCCCCCCCCCCCCCCCCCATTCGTCGCCCCACCCACCCACCCAGACCCCCTCGAGCAATGAAAAAATCATGACGGGAGGTTTTTCCCCACTTTCGGCCTCGGGAGGCCCTCACCGGCCC
>CAUYUJ010016372.1:238164-248992 GCA_963575745.1 Prorocentrum cordatum | reverse complement strand
CCGCCCTGTGGGGGGCGGCTACCAGCAGTTCGCCGCCCATTGCAGGCGAGGCGGCCACGGCCGGGAGGCGGTGGCGGCGAGGTGGCGGGAACTTTCAGCCGAGGAGAGGGCCCCCTTCAGAGAGGAGTACGACCGCGCCGTGGAGGAGTACAACGCGGCCATGGAGTCGTGGAGGGCAGCCCCCGGCTCGGCGGCCGCCGGCGCGAGGGCGCCCCCTGCGCCCGCGGAGCCGCTTGTGGTGCCCCCTGCGCCCGCGGAGCCGCCTGTGAGGCCGCCCCCCGCGGTTCCGCTCATCGAGCTGCACCAGGACCGCGTCCTCGCCCGGGCCAACGGGTTAAGCATCAGGCAGCCGTTCATCTCCAGGTTCGACCCGTCCAGGCCGCAGGGGACCGTGAAGACAGCCGAGCTCAGGAAGAATCAGTCTCGCAAGCAGCGCGGCGACGAGGTGCTCCTGTTCGAGTGCAACACCGACTGGCGCCTGGACGGCGAGGCTGCTTGGTGTCTCCTGTTCAAGGCCAAGTTCTGCCGGAGCGAGGCCGTCCCGCGCTCCCGCATCGACGACCCCGAGCACTACGAGGCCCACCAGGTGACCCCCACTGAGGTGGCCCACTACTTGCAGGACTTCGCGGACGACAAGGAGGCGCATCTGTGGCACTTCTATGACGTCACCCCCGTGTTCCCGCCCGTGCTGAGGAAGGTCGCGCCGGGTGAGCAGACGTGGGTATTTTGCACGCCCACGCAGCTGTTGCCCCTCGGTAGGGGCACCCAGCTGATCTGAGAGTGAGCGCGGGCGCTTGCCATTTTCGGGGCATGCTGCGCTCGCAGATCGTCGCGGCGCGGGCGCATGCGTTGGTTCTCGGGGCTGATGATAGCACGGTCGTGACCAGTCGCCCCCGACTGGGCTGGGGACCGGCCAGCGCAAGTTTCCGCATCGGCCCGGCGGGCGTGGGGGCCCGCCGGCCCGCTGGGGCCACCCGGCGAGGAGTTCGCGAGATGTCCTCTGCGAAAAAAGAAGATCAAACAAACAGAGAACATTTCAGAACGGGAGCCAAGAGGCTCCAAGAGGCTGCCTGAAAAGGCCCGAGTAGCCCTCTATCCTCGACGCCCGAAAGGACCGAGCGCCATGGCCGCCCCCCGCCCAGGAGCCCCGCAGGCCCATCTTGGATCCAGGATTGGCCGCGTCGGGCCGTCTTGCCCTCGACCCGCTCCTCCGCAATCTCTTCGGATCAAGCTTGCTTCCAGGGCCGCGGGCTTTCGCGGCGCGGGGGCGCCCGCCCGGGCAGAGATGAGCGTGGTAGTTCTGGATGAAGAGCTGGCCGGCGAGGTGGCCACCGCATGCGCGGCGGCGCCCGGTGCGGCAACTGGGGGCGCGATAGTCGTTGATGTGGAACCGCCCCGCGCACCTCCTCGGGGAACCTTGCTCGCCTTCCTGCGCCGGGCTCAAGGCGCTGCTGACGAGGCGGAGAAGCAGGAGGGGCCGCCCGCGGGCCGGAGAAAGACAGGTGGGAAAGTGAAAGGCACCCCCGACCAGACGATCCACATGAAGTTGGCTGTTGTGGCCGAGTGCAGGAGCGTAGTGGAGCAGCGGCTACGGAAGGACCACAGATGGAACTACGAGGTGTGGAGCAACTTGCTCGGGTGCACCGTATGGTCGCACCAGGTGTTGAAATGGCACGACGTGATTGTGGAGGACCGGTGGGACGAGATGGTGCAGGATCCGCAGCTGGTGTCCAAGCATGGCGCAGAGTGGTTCATGAAGCGTAAGCAAGTCCCCCCTGAATGGGCCGACATGCTGAACAAGGAGAGGGGCATTTTAACGCCAGCGCCGCGGAAGGGCAAGCAGAAGTACGAGGAGTTGCCGGGAGATCACGGGGAGGCCGCCAGGCGAGTGCTGGCGAACATCAAGGCGGCGGTGGATGAGCAGCGACTCGATAGTGAAGACGCCGACATGAACGACGTGCAAGCCACATTGCAAGGGCTTATCGACGAGGAGAACGCGGCCTTGCTCGCAAAAGGGTGTTCGCCCCTTCCCCACAAGAACTCGGTGGGATGGGCATGCGGCCTGATGGAGCAGATGGGGTGGCGCAAGCGCAAGGTCGGGAACACCGAAGACAAGGACATTGACCCTGATGATGAGGAATCCTTCAAGCAGTACTTCTCCCGCGTCGTGGAGAAGCACGGCATCAAGCCCCCGCTGTGGATCGCGCACGACGAGTTCAAGGAGTACTTCTACAAGTGGGGCCAGGGCAAGTTCGTTCTGACGACCCCCAAGGAGAGGGAGGAAAAGCGGATCGTCGGCCAGCTGAAGCGAGTGCACACAGCCCGCGGGTCTGTCACCATGGGTCTGCTGCTCTCGCCCACGATGGGCGTCCTCAGGGCTTACATGCTTCTGCCCAAGATCGCGAAGAAGAAGAAGGACACCATTGAGAAGCAGTTCGGCTCCCTCGTCACAGTGGGCGTCAACGGCACTGGTAGCATGCGGTGCGAAACGCACGTCGACTGGTTCCTGCCCTCCGTGTACGGCCCCGCAGTGACCCGGGCAAGGCGGCTGCAGAGGCTCCCGCGCGACGCGCCGTCGATCATGGTCGAGGACTGGGCCCCCGGGCATTTGGCCGACAAGGACACGCTGCTCAAGAGGACCGACCCGGAGAGAGCAGCGGGGTGGAAGGAGAAGCGAACTGCCGCGTTGCAGGAGCTGCGCACGTTCCGGGCCATCATTCCTCGGAAGGGCACGCCGTACCTGATGATGAACGACCACCTGCACCAGGTTGTGCACAGCGAGATCAAGGAGGAATTGCGGGAGATGATAGGCAAGCAGCGGGACATGCGGAAGCGCCCGCGCGGGGGGGACAAGAAGAGGTTCATGACGCCGGGCGGTTCGCGGAGGGGCCCAGACGAAGTGATGATGGCCCGGGCTCTTTTCCGCGTGGCCAGCCGCATGTCCCCGGCGAAAGTGATGTCGACCTACGTGAAGCTCGGCTACGTCTCCAAGGAGGAAGCCCCAGCTTTGCTGAATGCGACGCCCAGCGTCGTGAGCGAGGCCCTCTCGTGGCTGGACGGCCGCATCGCGGAGATAGGCCGGAGGCGCGCGAACGGCACCACGGACGCGGGCCACGATTCCACCAAGATGACCGCGCGGTTGCGCGAGCAGGGCAAGAAGTTACAGGATAACTGGGCCCCGCAGACGGGCGCGCGTCTCCAGCAGGCTCTCGGCGGGTACGTCTCCGACGACGGCGCCGACCCAGCCGCCGACGCGGCGTGCCAGGCCGAAGCCTCGGTGGTCAAGGCGAACAAGCTCAAGGCGATCCCGAAGGACCAGGCGCCCCTCCTCGCACAGGTTCGCGCCACGTGCTTGGCGAAGGGCGAGCGGGCGCAAGCGGCGGGCCGCCGGTTGCGACAGAAGAGAATCGACCAGATGACGTCGCAGGGCTTGGGCGCCCCCGACGGCGGCGCCGCGGGCTCTGGGAGCTCGGGCGCCGAGGCCAGCCCGGCGCCCCCGCCTGCCGCGGCGCCCTCCGCGGCCGCGCTGGCCAGCGCGGCGCCGGCAGCGGCCGCGCCTTTTGCGGCGGCGGCGGCGGCGCCTGCCGCGCCCGCGGGCTCGGGCGCCTCGGCCAGCTCGGTGGGCCCGCCGTCCGCGGGCCTCCCCGCGGCTGTTGGCCCGGCGCCGGCGGCGGCCGCGCCTGCCGCGGCGGCGGCGGCCGCGCCTGCGGCGCCCGTGACGGCCAAGACGTTGCCGCAGCCGCACGTGTGGCAAGGCGCCCTCGCGAAGATCCTGGGCAAATCCGCCGACGACGGCGACTTCAAGGATTGGGCCGCCAAGGAGCTGAAGGACGCTAAGAGCTTGTGGACGCGCAGCGTCTGCGAGCAGGGCTACGAGGGGAGCTTTGGCAACTTCTTGTGGGAGACGCTCGACATGTTCAAGCGCCTGCCGCAGGAGGACAGGGCGACGCTCCACGGCATCGCCACCGACCGCCACGCCGAATTCCCCGCCATCGTTGGTGGCGGGAGAGGGAGGGGGCGCGGCCCCGGCCGCGGCCGCGGCCGCGGCCGCCGCGGCCGCGGCTAGTGCCGCCACGGGGCCCAGATCGGGTGGCCGTCGAGTGGCCCGCGGCTTATCCCGCCACGGGGCCCAGATTGCGGGTTTCTATCGGAGCGAGGTCGGTCTGATGTCAACAGGCTTTGGGACGGCTTTTTGCGGCGCTCCGCGGAGCGTCATGCGAGCAGTCTACTCAACTCTCCTCCTGCTGCTCTTCCTCCTCTCCTTCCTCCTCCTGCTGGTGCTCCCCCTCCTCCTCCTCCTCCTCCTCCTCCTCCTCCTCCTCCTCCTCCTCCTCCTCCTCCTCCCTGGGCCCCCAGTGCGACAGTGCACTGGGGATGATGTCTTTTGCGGGAGTGCACTGCGAGAAGTGCGACAGTGCACTGGAGATGATGCCTTCCTCCAGCGCTCCCAGTGCGACAGTGCACTGCGATGCCGCAGGATGAGTGCCAACACCGCCTACTCGTCACCCTCCTTGACCGTATTGCAAGTCTTGACGCTTCGCGTATCCCCACCAGCCCATCTAGCAACGATGCCCATACGAGTTGCCTTGATCACGGGAGTAGGGGAGTACACAGAGAACCAAAGGGTTGGGGATGCCGTCGCGCCCCTCTCGTGGGAGCCTCTCACAGGGGCCTCTTGGGGACCTTTCGCGGGAGGGGTTCGGCGAGTGGGTCTGGAATGTACCGGGTGCTGAAAATATACGTTTTGTTTGGAAAAACACAAGAAAATAAACCATGTCATTTTCGGTCGCAAGCTTGAAATGACATAGTTTATTTTCTTGTGTTTCCATGTTTTTCTTTAGTGTTTCGATGGTCTCTGTTGGCCTTCGCGGGGGTTTCTCGGAGCCTGCGCGGGGGCATGAAGGGAGTATTGGTCGCCATCTTCGGGGGCAGTCCGTTCGCGCCCCCCGCATTGGGCCCCTGTTTGGGCCGTCTTGGGGCCTTCTTGGGGGAGATCGACCAAAGAGGGGGGGTCCTTAATTAGCCCCCCACCCCCTCGGGAGCCCCAACATTCACCTCTTGGACCCCTCTTGGAGCGCTCTTGGGGCGTTCTTGGGCGCCCTTGGGGCCGTATTGGGGCTCTTGGGCCTGTCTTGGGGCTTTCGGAGCTCGTTGGCCACTTGGAGCCGTCTTGGGGCGGCCTTGAAGCCTCTTGGGGCATTGTGGGAGCCATCTTGAGACATCTTGGGGTATCGTAAGCCATCTTTGAGGTCATCTTGAACTCACCGAGGCCCTCTTGGAACCGTCTTGGGCTGTCTTGGACGCCCCAACTACCCGGAGAACCTTCCGTCCAGGTCCAGGGGAGGGGGTAGAGGGAGGGGTAAACCCCTCTTGGAAGGGGGGTGGAAGAGAAACCGCTCTAGACCTTTGCGTTGTACTGCGTCGACACACATTGCATGCCATTGCCTGGGCTGTGTACGGTGTTCCTGCTGCTGCGCCTCCTCGTGGTCCTCCAGACTGCTGCTGCTGCAGCTGCTCCCCCTCCTCCCTACTGCTTCTGCTCCTCTTCGCCCGTCTCCCCCTGGACATCTCCCCGTCCTCGGCCTCCTCCTCCTCCTCCTCCTCGTCCTCGTCGTCGTCCTCCTTCTCGAGCTCCTTCCCCATCGCTGTCCTCCTCTCCCGGGCATGGGCTCGGCCGCTCAGCGTGACATGACAGTAGTATGGCTAAGCAGTGTTGTCCACCATCCCCATTGTTACTGACAGACACGTGGCTTCGGCCACATTTCAATCGAACGCTCTTACCGTGAAAGGGTCTTCTGCATACTTCCCAGACGGAGGAGGAAGAGGAGGGTGTGTGACGGAGGACGAACAGGCCGAGGAGGAGGAGGTGGAGGAGGGTAAGGAGGGGGAGGAGGGGGAGGCAGTGTAAGAGGGCAAGGGGGAGGCAGTGTCTGTCTGAATTTGTATTTCTCCAATTCTATTATGAGTGTTCTTCCACTCCCATTTCGACTTAAGAGTTTCAGCGACGGGCGTCTTGTTGAGCTGATCGTCGGGGCCCTAGTGGAGCCTTCAGGCGCCCGATGGCCCATCTCTATGGGTAGAGTTGGGCCTTTGGGCCTTCATGAGGCTCCCTTGGGGGGCTGCTGGACCGCCCTCGGGCTCTTCTTCGGGGCCCTCTTGGGCCCCTGTGGCCACCCAAGGCCCAACTCTATGCATGGAGTTTGGCCCTTGAGCTTTCTTGAGGTCCCCTTCGGGTTTTCCTGAGCTCTCTAGGCCCGCTTGGAGCTAATCTTCGGGGCCCTAGTGGAGCTTTGAGGCGCCCGAAGGCCCATCTCTATGGGTAGAGTTGGGCCTTTGGGCCTTCTCCTTTTGCACCTCATCCTCTTCGCCGTCTCCGTGGACATCTTCCCCCCCTTCTCCTCCTCCTCCTCCTCGTCCTCCCTCCCGCGGGCGGCCTTCTTAGGGCGCCCCCCCCCCTCGGGGTGTTCACTAAATGTTTGCCCCTCTCCTTGCGCGCATCTGCCCCCGCATGGAGCGGCGCCGAACGGGCGCGCGGGCGGGCGAGGCGAAGCTGCGTAGGCGGGCGAAGGGAATGATCCCGCCGGGCTAAGGGGAAATTGGGCAACATGTTGCTTCCACGCGGTGGTCGGCGGTGGCCTTGTGATGTCCCGTGGTGTCCCGCAGTGTTGTCCCGTCGTGTCCCGCGTTGGTTCGAGATGCTATGCCAATCACTATGCTACTCGCTATGCCCTTCGCGGTGTTACTTCTTATGGTGTTCGCTACTCGCTATGTTTCCCCACATCCTGAGTGGGGTTCTTGTTTTCCCAGAACACCCTCTCCTTCCCACCCACCTCCCGCTCCATCTTCCATACAACACAATATTATTCCTACCACACACCATACCATACCATAGTTCCTACCACACATACCATACCATACCATACCATACCATACCACACATACCTCCCGCTCCATCTTCCATACAGCACAAAATTATTCCTACCACACACTACCATAACCATACCATAGTTCCTACCACACATACCATACCACACCATACGTACCATACCTACCATACCACACCATACACCATACCCACCATACCGTACCATACCATACCATGGCGTACCATATCATACCATACCATATCACCCCTCCAGGGAGGCCCCGCCTGAGCGAGGAGGGTATCGGAATACCATACTATTTACATGGTTTCGTGCCCCTCCCACCCCTCCAGGGAGGCTCCCGCCTGAGCGAGGAGGGTATCGGAATACCATACTATTTACATGGTTTCGTGCCCCTCCCACCCTCCAGGGAGGCCCCGCCTGAGCGAGGAGGGTATCGGAATACCATACTATTTACATGGTTTCGTGCCCCTCCCACCCCTCCAGGGAGGCCCCGCCTGAGCGAGGAGGGTATCGGAATACCATACTATTTACATGGTTTCGTGCCCCTCCCACCCCTCCAGGGAGGCCCCGCCTGAGCGAGGAGGGTATCGGAATACCATACTATTTACATGGTTTCGTGCCCCTCCCACCCCTCCAGGGAGGCCCCGCCTGAGCGAGGAGGGTATCGGAATACCATACTATTTACATGGTTTCGTGCCCCTCCCACCCCTCCAGGGAGGCCCCGCCTGAGCGAGGAGGGTATCGGAATACCATACTATTTACATGGTTTCGTGCCCCTCCCACCCCTCCAGGGAGGCCCCGCCTGAGCGAGGAGGGTATCGGAATACCATACTATTTACATGGTTTCGTGCCCCTCCCAAGCGGGGCCCCGCCAAAGCGAGGAGGGCATCAAGAAAATGGGTCCCACGAAACCGTTACTCTCTTTATGTGGGGAACCCCGTTAGCATAATTCCCCTTCTCGTCCCCGAGGGGTGAGGAGCTGCACATGCAGGCGATTCGGGAGAGCAGCCGTGCCTCCAGGGCCCCCCGTCGACGTGGCTGGATCCGCCGTGCGATCATGGTCAGGGCGCGCTCTGGGGAAGTAGCTGCCTTTCCTCCTCCGCGCCTTGTTGGTTCGAAGATGCAGACAGCGTCGTGCGATCATTTGATTATTGGTCGTATATGTTGTTTTATATGTTGGGGCCCGATTTGGTTTCAGGCGCGGTCGGCCCCATTGAAGCCCCAAATTCTGTCACGATTAACTTTTCAAAGCAGTTGCGAACCATGGAAAAAGTTCCACTGCGGGAGGAGGACGAGCAGGAGCAGGAGTAGGACGAGGATGAGTAGGAATAGGAGAAGGACGAGTCGGAGGAGGAGGAGGAGCAGCAGGAGGAGGAGGAGGAGGAGGAGGAGGAGGAGGCAGCAAACCAGGCTCAGACCATATTTTTGTGCCTGCCCTTGCTGTGGGGTGTCTGTCTGACTTTGCGTGTCTTCAATTCCATTCTGAGTGTTCTTCCACTCCCATTTCGACTTAAGATTTTCAGCGAGTGTTCTTTCCAATTCCATTCTCGGCGTGAGCAACGATGAGACGGCAACGAAGTGTGATAATCATTGTGAATTGCATAGTTCCGTGTGCCAATAGGGACTCGAACGCATACTGCGCTTGCGGCATATCCCTGAAAGCATGCCTGCTTCAGTGTGTATGTTGTATTGTTCCAGTTTCCTCAGCGGAACGGCTAGCGTTTTTGACGAAGGTTCTTTTGCCGAGCCTCGCCATACCACCTCGCAAAGCAAGAGTTGGATGAGGATGAGTGGGAGGAGGAGTAAGATGAGCAATGAGGAAGAGAAGACGGAGGAATAGACTGAGGATAACCCTGGGGCCTTTTTGAATAATCGTTGAGCCTTCTTGGAGCTTCTCTGGGCCTCTTGGAGCCCCTTGGGAATCTATCGGGCGTCTTGGAGGCCTCTTGGTCCATCTGCTGGCCATGTTGGGCGTCTCGGAGCGATCTGTCGGCGATTCAAAGCACTCTTGGACCGTCTTGGGGGCCTCTTGGGGCCTTCTTGGGGCGTTCTGGGCCCTCTGCTCCCCCATGGCGCGTTCGTCCCAGGCACGGGGGATCCGGCCAGCATCATCATCATCATCATCATCATCGCCATCGTCATCGTCATCATCAGCATCATCACAATCGTCATCATAACCAGCATCATCATCATCCCTTTCATGACCTCCGTAACCATTGTGGCCCAAGGGTTTGGGGGTTCGGCGGGGAGCCCCACGACGCTGATCATATGTTGTACCGTGATTGAACAAAGCAGTCCTTGTGCTTAGGCTTCGGTCAGCAACTTGGCAAGATGAGTAGTGGAACATCACATGCTCAACAACATCCTATCCCTGATGGCGTTCTGAAGACGCCATGGCGCGAAGAGTACAGGACAGAGTATGGCATCAAAGGACCCAAGGCGTTCTACGAGATGCAAAAAGAAAGGGGGGTGTGCACTGAGGAGAAGAACAAAAAGCGGCGTGGCCCCGCGGCCGCCTGGAGGCGAGTCGGCGCCACGCCGAAAGCTTTGAAGAAAGCTGTGGACGCCCAGGTGATCGCGCCAAGCACTGGGCGGAAGTGGCGCAAACTCGTGGAAAACCGTGCGCAGAGTAAGGGGCAGGCCATCAACCAGAAACGTTCCCGCTTGTGCACGCTATTCGGCGTTGCGCCAAGGGACGTGGACATGTTATTGGCCCAGTTGTTGACTGCCTACTGCGTATTGAGAGAGTTCCTTCGTACTGGCCTGGACCCATTGAGCCGCCAAGTGAAATGGAACGGCAGCGTGTTCCTAGACGTGGGTACTTTCCGACGTTTAGTTAGCACACATAATCCGCTAGTGAAGCGCGCGCCTTCCATACACCAAGGTCTATTCGGCAAAGAAGGCGGGAGCCAAGATGACACCTTACACATGCACAATGTGTTTACAAAGGATGATGCCTGGCATCTTCGCTTGGCCTCGCAAGTGCGGCGTTGGACTGAGTGGGGGTTGGTGCGGGGCACGCAAACCCAGCTGGTTTCCTTTGCGAGCACGTTCAACTCAAGCGACGTGATGGAGGCGCTGGAAGCAGTCGTAGAAGCGTCAGAACTACCAGTACAGCACGGGAAATTTCTGGCCGAACAGCAAGACGACATGCGTGCGTTTCTTGGGAAGCTCGTGCAATCGGGCAAGATGTGCTTCTCCATTCGTTTCAACGGCCAGCTGCACAACAGTTGTCGGAACCCCCGGAGCAGCAAGGCGAGGGGCGTAGTTGATGGCGAAATGGGCAGGGTGCTGAGCTTCGACGAGGCTGAGTCTCTGACAACGCGACAGACTTACACTTTGAAGCTTACATTTTTGAGCAGGAACAAAAGCTTCCACAGGGACCCAGAAAAGTCATTCCTGGGGAAAAACTTAGTGAATACACTGAGCGCTCTGGGCGAAGAGTTTGAGCACATGCGCAGCCATGTAATCGCGTTCAAGGGCGACCACCCAGACGGACCAGGCGCAGATGCATATCCAGCTGCCTACGGCAAGTCCCGCTCAGTCGGGGCCTCTCTGGAGGTGTGGGAGGGGCACGAAACTTTGTGAATAGTATTGTATTCGTATATTGTTCTCGCTCAGGCGGGGCCTCTCTGTAGGGGTGGGAGGGGCACGAAACCATGTAAATAGTATGGTATTCGTATAATGTCCTCGCTCAGGCGGGGCCTCCCTGGAGGAGCACGAAACCGTGTAACTAGTATGGTTTTCGCGCACTGTCATCGCTCAGGCGGGGCTTCCCTGGAGGGTTGGGAGGGGCACGAAACCGTGTAAATCGCATGGTATTCGTATACTGTCCTCGCTGAGGCGGGGCCTCCACGTGCCAAGGCACGGTGGCGGATTACGCGCTGAGAGCGAACGGCATGGACAGCAGCAAGACATTTAGAAAGGAACTGGTGTCGTCG
>CAUYUJ010016372.1:225664-230664 GCA_963575745.1 Prorocentrum cordatum | reverse complement strand
CCCGCGCACGCCGTCAAGGCGTGGGTGACCAACACGGCTTGACAAGGACAAGCGCCACAGCGATCCAAACGCCCTGGCGCATTGTCATACGCAAGGACTGGATAGAAGAGGCCATTTGCCTGATACCTGGCAGACAGTTCATTCACGGGAGTGCAGTGAGCCAATCTCTCTTATCGCATGCAACTCGGCCCCCGTATTAGCCTCATCAGCCAAGGAAGAAGGAGAAAGGAAACCGGACACCTGGCAAAGTGCCGCGGAGCAGTGTCGTTCACCGCGCGGTCGTAAGCATGGAGGGCCGGGCGGACGACCTTCTCATTGTAGCGCCGCAGGACGGCCTTCCACGCTGCTGGGGCAGCCACAGCCTCGGGCAGCTCCTTCTGGTCTCAACTCACCCTTCCTCGTCGTTCCCCTTTCTTCGTCTCACCTCCTCCTCCTCCTCCTCCTCCTCCTCCTCCTCCTCCCAATCCTCCTTCGCCTCCTCCTCCTCCTCCTCCTCCTCCTCCTCCTCCTCCTCCTCTCCTCCTCCTCCTCCTCCTCCTCCCTCCTCTCCTCCTCCTCCCTCCTCCTCTCCTCCTCCCATGCCTGACCTGCTGCTGCTCCTCGTCTCCTCCTGCTCCTCCGCCTCCTCCTCCTCCTCCTTCCCCTCCTCCTCCTCCTCCTCCTCCTCCTCCTCCTCCTCCTCACGCCCGCGACCTTCCCCAGCACGCGCTGCCCCTCCAACGACTGCAGCCCGTGGGCGTCGGCGGACCACGGCCCCGACCGCGCCGCAGCGGGGGGCGCACCGCAGCAGGCGCCGCCCGCCGGTCCTTCCTTGGCGTCGCTCGTTGAAAAGCCACCAGGAGGAGGAGGGGGAGGAGGAAAAGGAGGAGGAGGAGGAGGAGGAGGGGGAGGAGGAGGAGGAGGAGGAGGAGGAGGAGGAGGAGGAGGAGGGGGAGGAGGAAAAGGAGGAGGAGGACGAGGAGGAGGCGGAAAGACGCAAAGACGCCGAGGAGGAGGACGAGGAGGAGGACGAGGAGGAGGCCGAGGAGGAGGACGAGGAGGACGAGGAGGCGCCGCCCGCCGGTCCTTCTTGGCGTCGCTCGGTGCCCCTTCAGACTGGGTAGTCGAAGGCCAGACTGTCAGATTGGATTGGGCCCCAAGGGCCAATCTGGCCCGGCCAAGCTGGACGATTTGGGCTATTCGCCAGACTGGATTCGCGTTGGCTCCCTCGCCAGATTGCCCCCGTTTGCCAGACTGGGCCTGCCAGATTGGCGCCAGATTGGCTTCGACTACCCAGCCAGATCCGGGCGTTGAAAGAGAATCGTGACGGCCGTTGTTCCTCGTGTTCGGCCTCTGGAAGCTCACCGAGCGCGTTCCGCGACTCGCAAGGCGCCTGCTCGCACACGTCGGACAAAAACACGGTTTCCTAGATATCAGGGATCGTAAGTCCCGCGCGGCGGATCCGAGCCATTTGCGAGTAGTTACTTCGCGAGTGGTGGAACGCGTTTGTCTAGAGGCCGTCTCCCAGCCGTGGGGCCGTACAAACACTGCCCAGGGTGAAAAGTTGGTCCTGGGAAAGTGGTCGAAGGCCCGTGGCGACGTCACAAAAAACTGCAGTGTCGGCGGAGGAGATCCTGGACAGGGCGGGACGTTGTTCTGCTGTTCTTGAGGGCGTTCCACAGGAAGGGCCTCGCATGCGGCTCTCCGTGCTTTCGGCGGAGGCTGAACTCAGGGTTGCTGGGGTCTGCCCCGTGGGTTCGAGGGTCGATGTTGTTGGGCAGTTCGGGCCCTGCTCGAGGTTCCCGGAGGCTTCCAGAGGACTGCGGGGGCTTCCATTGACGTCTGGGTTGGGAGTGTTGGTGACCTGTTCCCTTCGCCCTCCTCCGCGCTCTCCTCCACGTGCCGCCCGAGTCTGCAGCTGTTGTACGTGTTTCCCCCGTTAACTTTTTGCCTCAACTGGTGGATGTGGGGCCCCTCCCTTCCAGCGTCCCCCGGGGATGCCCGTGCAATGCCAAGCAACGTGAAGCACCGCCCAGCAATGCCTTGCCCAAGTTGCCCGTGCATTGCTGAGCCTTGTCACGCAATGCCAAGCAACGCCACGCAACGTCAAGCAATACCAGACCATGCCAGCAATGCCAAGCAACGCAAATCAATGCGAAGCAATGCAAGTCAATATCAAGCACTCCCACGCAATGCCAAGCAATGTCAAGCAACGCCAAGCCATGCCAAGCAATGCCAAGCAACGCCAAGCCATGCCAGGCAATGCCAAGCACTGCCACGCAATGCCAAGCATTGCCAAGCAACGCTGAGCAACGCCAAGCAACCCCGAGCAATGCCAAGCAATGCGAAGGAATGCCAAGCACTGCCAAGCAACGCCAAGCCTTGCCAAGCAAAACTAAGCAATGCTGTGCACTGCAGTGCACTGCGTTGCCTTGTAATTCCTTCGTCTTCTTTGCACCATGGTGGCCGCTGCGATCCTTCACCATCATGTGGTCACGCTCTGTAATTATTCCCTCCACGACAGCGCCTGAGCCGCCATCGGTAGCGGCAGGAACGGGTACCGAGCTCAATCAGTGTCTGGACCAGATGCGTCAATCTGGTGTTCCCGCATAAGTTGAATGGACGAAACATTTAAGTGAGCAGTAAGGCGAGGAGAAGGATGAGGGTGATTGCACTTCGGTAGTTGAATTGATCGAGTTGTTGCGGCATTGTGCATTCGTTGATTCGTCTTGTCTTTACGCCAGCTTCGGTTTTCCAACGCGCGGGTGCCATCATGTCAGCTAGCGGATGCGCCAGGTACTCCAACCTACAAGTTTGGGATCGATTTAGAACTTCTCATTCAAAGTTTGCGGACGGACACCTCCTTCAACGCAAAGTGGGCACAGTCTTGCGTGCCCTGCAGAATGTCGACGTGGCAGAGAGATGGGGGAGGGCGGGCGTCACTGCAATTTGAAGCAGGACTTGGTGGTGAGCACCGAGTCGTTGACGCCAGAGGAGAAGTGGGCCTTGAAATGCGCACCAGCTTCATTTTCAAGAAACTCCTCAGACGTTGGCATATCGCATTGGGGGTAAGAAGCTGGATCAGCGAA
Organism: Prorocentrum cordatum; assembly: GCA_963575745.1. Lineage (NCBI taxonomy): Eukaryota > Dinophyceae > Prorocentrales > Prorocentraceae > Prorocentrum > Prorocentrum cordatum. Next base: position 227,596 of record CAUYUJ010016372.1, on the reverse strand, counting down.
GCACGCATCATGCACACTTGTGTCCCAAACTACTCAGTCCTGGATCAGATCTCCCGATCTCTCCAGCGCGCTAGAGTTCCCACGAACCGAGACAATCATGGCGCTGCTTTGGCCAATACTGCTGTCGCAGGATGGGTTGCACATAGTCGGTCAGTTATCGCAAGGCGGTTTCACTACTACTTGGGTGCGAGCGAAAGCTTTGATTCAGCGACGCTTTGCGAACATGGGGGCAGCCAAGGGCCCCCCCGAGAGGCCCCCAGAGGCTGGAGAAGGGGGCCGAGTGCTTCTCTTCTGGCTCACGACACCTTCGGCTCCGATGGAGACCTTGATGGGCTTCTTCTCCACTGCCACCATAAGTTAGTGGGGGGAGGGAGGTGGAGGAGGAGGAGGAGGAGGACGAAGAGGATGAGGATGAGGAGGTGGAGGAGGAGGAGGAGGAGGAGGAGGACCCCCTCCCCCTCCTACTTATGGCGGTGGTGGTGGGAAACATGCCCATCAGACCCCCCCGCCCGCAGCCAGCGCGGCAGGGGCCCCCGCGCCACTCTGTCGCAGCCCAGGCCTCCCCGCGCCGCCGCGGCGCGCCCCGAGCCTCCGCCGGCGGCCGCGCGGGCAGCCCTGGGGGCGGCGACGGCGGGCCGTGCTTGCAGGCCCCTGCAGCCCGCCACAGTCTGCGGGAGGTCACCCTCGTCCTTGTCCTCGTCCTCGTCCTTGTCGCCCCGTCCTTGTCCTCGCCCTCGTCCTCGTGGGCACGTCGCGCTCGTCCTTTGTACTCGTCGTCGCCCGCCCCCGTCCTCTCTGCCCTCGCCCGCCTCCTCCTGCCTGCTCCTGCTCCTTATCCATCGCCCCCCCTCCTCCCTCCCCCTCCTCCTCCCGCTCACGCAGGGGAATTACGCATACGCTCTACACTGCACCTTAGCGGGCGCAGTGACGTTGGCCCCCTCATGCGGATGTCCTGTCCTGTCCTCCTCCCGCCTTCCACCTTCTTCTCCTGCTCCTCCGTCTCCCCCAAGCATGCTCCTGGTGATTGCCTCGGGGCTGTCGCACCACCCAGCGCGTCGGTCGGGCGGTCTGGGTGATTCGCTTGAGACGTCCTCACCGCTGGTATGGGCGCTATACTTGGAACATCCTGACCGCTCGTGCTCCTGAAGCGTCGAATGTCCGACAGTTGCACCGAGGGAGGGCACGTCGTTCTAATTTTGGCGTCGCGCTTCTTGGCCTTGAAAGGTTCCAAGGGTCTTGCTGATACGTTTGCCAGCGTGGAAACCCAGGCATGCTCGTCGCCAGGACTCTTACCATCCAGATCGATGACTCGGGCGGGCGGGCGGGCGAGTAGTGATGATAATGATGATGGTGGTGGCGATGCTGATGATGATAATGGCGATGATGATGATAATGATTGCGAGGATGAGGATAATGATGATGACGAGGATGATGACAATGATGATGATGGTGGTGTTGGTGATGATGGTGATGGTGATATTGATGATGGTGATGATGGGGAGGATGAGGATTATGATGGTGATGGTGATGATGGTGATGATGATGGATGCTGGCGATGGTGATGGTGGTAGTGGTGATGATTGAGATGATGATGGTGATGGTGGTGATGATGGTCGTGCTGGTGATGCCAGTGTTGATGATGAGCATGGTGATGGTGATGATGAGGAGTATGCTGATGATGGTGGTAATGGTGATGGCGATTCTGCTGGTGGTGACGATTGTGATGATGATGATGATGATGATGATGATGATGATGATGATGATGATGATGACGGTGATGATGATGATGCTGATGCTGATGATGGTGATGGTGATGGTGATGGTGGTGATGATGATGCTGTTAATGCTGTTGTTGGTGGTAATGACGATGGTGCCGATAATGCTGATGCTAATGACGATGATGATAATGATGGTGATGTTGGAGTCGATGCT
>CAUYUJ010016372.1:205664-220664 GCA_963575745.1 Prorocentrum cordatum | reverse complement strand
TCGGCCCGCTCATCTACTACGACTTCTGAGGCTGCGTCTTTCCGTGCCGCCTCTCTGTAAGCACGACAGACTCTTCCGGGCACGAGCGATATCGGCAATGCATCTCCGATTCCAACTCGATGTTTCCCCCCCCTCCCCACGGAGCTGGTCCTCCCTAGCGTTGCCCCTCAGTGGAGGGGAGGTCGACGAGGTCGGAGGTTGGAAGGGGAAGAGCTGCACAAGCATAAGCTTCTGGAGTTCCGATTTCGTGGATCCGCGCTGGACTTCCCTGGCGGCGCCTCCGCCGCCGCCCCTGGCGCGCTCCGCGCGTCAGGGAAGAGGGTCTAGCGCCGATCCAAGAAGTCTGCGCGAACCTCTGAAAGTTTGTGCTCGTGCCGCCTCGCCTCCCATCGGAGGAGGGGGGCGCAGTCTGGGAGACGTCCCTCAACTGGCCGCCCTAACGATCCTGTCTTGGCCCGTCCTGTATGAAGATCGCTGAATCTATGTGGTCAGCCCTCGATCGTCGTGAGGAAAAAAACAAAAATAATCATACTAATAATAATAATAGTAATAATAATAATAATAATGAGAAGAATAATAATAATAATAAAAAAAAACACCCCCCAAAAAAAGATGTCTTGGCCCGTCCTGGGCCCACGGTCGGCGCGCACGCCCTGCTGGCTCGGCCAGGGAGCTGCGCGCTCCGACCCCGTGTCCGCTCGCGGGCGCCGCCGCGCGGGCGCCCCTGTGCGCGGAGTGGGTCTCCGAGCGTCTCGCCGCGGCCGCGCCCCTGCCCGCTCGTGGGCGCCTCGCGGGCGTCGCACAGGCTAAGCCGCAGAACTCACTTTAACGAAGGATTGCAAAAAAAACGAAGGATTGCAAAAACTACCCAGGATTGCAAAGGATTGCAAAAAAAAAGCAGGATTGCAAACCAAACCCAAGTTTTTTTTGCAAAGACACTGCACAGCTCGCGCCACGCAGCTCACACCACGTCGTTTATCCCACACAGCGTGCACCACACAGCTTTCACAACATGGCTCACACAGCAGGGCTGACACCGCTTAGCTCACACCACACAGCTCAAACTGCATAGCTTGCACAACCGAATTCACAACACACCGCTTGCACCGCAGAGCTCACGACACATAACGTACACCGCACGAGCTAACACCGCATAGTTGTTTCACCACACATATCGCAGCGATCTCACCCCACGCCGATTGCACAACATATGAGCACGGCACATAGCTTACACCGCATGGGCTCACACCACATAGCTCGTACCGCATAGCGTTCGCCTCCACAGTGCAATAACTCATTGTTTGGAGTGCAGCGGGTTGTTGAAGAGGATGGAGCACACTCTAGATAGCGTCAGTACTCCTGAGGACATGGGCTTCCGGAAAGGATACAGTTGTTGTGATTCGGTGCACTGTCTGAGGATGATCAGCGAAAAAGGGACATAATGGGGGGAAACAGTATGGGCTGCATCAGTTGACCTGGAGAAGGCATTTGACAGAATCATGCATACAGCAGTTTCCACGGGGTTGCAAACAGCGGGCGTGCACGAAGAAGAGCTGTGCGCAATCGAAGACATGTACCGGCAGCAACGGATATACGTGCAGCTGGACCAGAACACACGCAGCATATATTTCGACATCATGCGCGGCGTCAGGCAAGGCGATCCGATGTCACCGGCGTTCTTCACAAACACAGTACGAAACATCATGGTCAAGCTAATGAAAAAGTGGTAAATTGTCCTACGGATGTATCGTTGGGAGCAACTGTTTGGAGAGATGCCGGATTACATACGCCATGTTCGCGGACGACACGACCCTACTTGCGAAATCCAGACAAGCATTTGCCAGAATGCTGGCGGACATCCGGGAAGAATTGGCAAAAGTTGGTTTGAATTTAAGCGCAGACAAATGCAGCGTGCAAGGTTTGGGAAAGGGTGCAGTCACAGGTCAGAGGATCAAGCTGGGGGGAGAGGGGCACCCCAAGACAAGCAGCACGTCGGGATTCAAGGTGCTGGGAACAATTGTCACAATGGATGGAACTACTTCAATAGAATTGGAGGCACAGCTCAGGGCGGGATGGACAAACTTTTCAAGCTTATCATATTTGCTCACCAAAAACAAAACATCGCAAACAAAACGTTTACAATTGCTTGATTCAACAGTGTCCGAAACAGTTCTGTGGTGTTCTGAATCGTGTAAGTTGACTGTTGCCCAGAAGAGGAAACCCAGAAGCGTGAAGAGATCGATGCTGAGGCGTACGATTGGTTATGGAAGGGAACCAGATGAGGATTATATTTCATCGGTGCGAAGAGCGAAGCGGGCAGCAAACCAGAAGGCCCGGCAGGCGGGCGTAGCATGCTGGACAGAAGCCTTTATTACGGAACGAATGGAGGTGGGTTGGGAGATTTGCAAATGTGTCGCCATCGCGATGGGCCAAAAAGACAGTTGAATGGCGGAACTATGACTGGTGGTCGAACCAATCTCGGGGAACATGCCCCGTCAGGTTTCGACCAGGACGCTTCGTCCGATGGGAGGACGATATTGATTGTTTTACGAATGACAAAGGATGGGATTCATGGGCCGAAGTGGACAAACTGCAGAAGGTATGGCGCAATTGCGAAGATGAGCACGTGGGCCGCATGTGGCGCTGATCCGTTTCTGTTTTTCCAAAGCGTCATATGTTTCCCACGACCCAGCCTTCCTGGAAGCCAGCGCGTTTGGCGCGCCTGCCGCCTTAGCTTGAGTCGCCCCCCGGGCGATGGCAGACTCGTTCGTTCGGTCGTCGCTCGTTCGTGGGAATCCACGCTGGCTAACATGTAGTGTGGAGGAGGATCAGGAATGCTCGAACGCTCTATTCGGTACATTATTCTTGGAGTGTTTATGGCACGTTGGCACATGTAGTACATGAGTTAACGTGTGGCGTCGAGGTGCACACATGGGTGAGATGATAGGGCGCAACAGCATGATGGTGTTAAGGACTTATTCCGCTCAGGTTTTGTCATTGTATCAGATTTGATACGAAATGCGCACGAAGGCACTGTATGGCATGCGACCTATGGGGCACAATACGTGGAATTCAATGGTCAGCAACTTCGCTGAGACATTGGCCATGGGCGTCTCAGGAGTGGCTCTGGTTTTCGGGCCGTTTTCCTACGAGCGACCGGGGCTCACGTGGCCAGAAACGCCCTGCTGTTCTTGATTCAGCGCCCCTCATGGTAGCAAAATTATTGTGCGTGATTCAACCTATACGGTGCAATATGGGCTGGCGCACCACATGTGAGAGGAACACAACACACATATGCAATGTACACCGTGAAGCCTACGCGATACAATCGATTATGGAAGACTCACTAGGCGGTGCAAGCCACGTGGTGCAATTTGAACAGTGTGATATGTGCGGCGTGAAAGATGAGGCCAACCCGTGTGGGACCCGATTCGGTGGAACCCTATTGCGTGGGACCCTATCGTGCGGGATCGTGGGATTCGGTCGTGTTGGAAAATGTCGTGTGGGACCCGATGGGTTGGAGTTATCGCGGGGGCCCTCATCGTGTGGGACCCTATCGTGTGCGACCCAATGAGATGCCCTAACGCGTGGGACCTGTGTGGTTGGACCCCATGATGTGGGACCCTGTGGCCAGCAACGTGCGACATGTGTGGGACCCTACGGTTCCAGCGCCTTTTCTGCCGCAGTCGGCACCGAGCTCTGGCACCAGGCTGCAAGGCAGGTACAGGTCTGCTGGCCGGACCGTGAACCAGACGACACCTAAACGCCCGGACGACCACCCGCCACCGCAGCTCACCTGCCCCCCGCCTCCGCCCCCGGCACGCGCGCCTAACTAGCGGGGCCTGGTGGCTCACACCCCGCGGCCGTGTCTTCCCCGCCTGCTTGCTGCCTGCTGATTTGCCTGCTTGCCGCCCTCCCCGTTCCCTTCCCTTCCCTTCCCCTCCCTTCCCTACCTCCTCCTCCTCCTCCTCCTCCTCCTCCTCCTCAACCTCCTCCTCCTCAACCTCCTCCTCCTCCGCCTCCTCCTCCTCCTCCTCCTCCTCCTCCTCCTCCTCCTCCTCCTCCACCTCCTCATAATCCTCCACCTCCTACCCCGGACCGGGCTGCGAACCGAGTCCTGGACGGCGAAGCGTCTCCGCTGTCGCGCATTGCTACGGCTTCTGAGGCCGCAGCTCGTGGTATTCTCGGTTGCGTGCTGCCGCCTTTTGGAGGGCGCTTCGTTGGATGCCGGAGTGGCGCTTTCGTTGAACCATCGCTCTGTCACAGAGCCTCTGGGCGCTACGTGCTTCCCTACTCTCAAGCAGTGGCGAAGCGCCCTGGCAAGCTTCTAGGCTTACCAGACAATATTCGAAGAACTTTTTTTAGTCTGCGCGAAATGTTCTTAGAACAGTTATGGTTGAGTTTGTCTTGCTTTAACACACTGGGCTCATGTTCTAAGAATCTTGTTCTCCGTTCGAAGCATTCTTGGGTTTAAAGAACATGTCGCTGTAGGCCTAAAGGAATACGGGGAAGGTCGGTCCCTGCTCAACATTATGTCCCCCTCCTCCTCCGCCTCTTCCTCTCGGCAGCGCAGCGTCGTCGCCTCGCTCGCGCCCGCCCACCCGCTAAGGCGGCCGGGCGCGGCCAGCTGGGGCTGTTGTTCGTTCCCCATTCGGTCTGGGTCAGGGGCTGCGGCTCGCAGGCCGATGGGGGCTTGAATCTGCGCTGATATTTGACTACTTCGCTCCTCGTGGGCGAACAGGGCCAATTCATCAGACGACAGGTTAGTAGAAGCCCTCAGTGCAAGCATTGTGTTGGGAACAATGGTGTCCAGGTTCCACGTCGCCCCCTCTCTGGGCGGCTTCTTGCCATCTGGTTGCTGTCAGTTTCCAGCACAGATGGGAATGAGGAGGGGGGGGAGGGGGGAAGGACGAGATGGAAGGGAAATGAGAAGGAAACGAATGCAGCGCAGGGGAACGGAAGGAAAGAGAGGGCACAGTAGGTCCCTTTCATGTCGCGACCCCGCCGCCGGCGTTCAAGGTTGAACGTCGCCAGTGGCGCAGAATCGCCCCAAATGGAGCGATCAGGCGATCAGAAAGCCGCCGATAGTTCAAGATTGGACGATCCACGCGGTGTCAGACACCAACGCTGGCGTCGTCACGACACGTACCTGCCGTGGGGTTGGGGGGAGGGACGGGGGGAGAAAGAGGAGGAGGAGGAGGAGGAGGAGGAGAGGAGGAGGAGGAGCAGGAGGAGGAGGAGGAGGAGGAGGAGGAGGAGGAGAGGAGGAGGAGGAGCAGGAGGAGGAGGAGGAGGAGGGTCGGAGATGAGGCGACGGGGGCAGTGCGCCCATTCCGCCGAGGACGCATTCGCGGCCTGCTCGGAGGCTGCAGGCGAGGCCCAGCGGCGGCTGCGCGATGCCGCGCGCAGGTTCCTTGCCGGTGACTGGCCAGCGCTCTCAGGCTGGCTCGCCCGTCAGCCGACCTCCGACGATCGCGGTGCCGTCGTCAGAGGAGGGGGAAGGGAGGAGGGAGGAGGGAAGAAGAGGGGGTTAGGGCGAGGAGAGGGGGGATGAGAGAGAGAGAGGAATAATGTGTGGGGAGAGAGGAAGGAGGGGACCCAAGAGAACTGCTGGGGCATTTCGAAGAAGCCGCTGGAATGCCGCTTTGACCTGCGGCAGCGCTGGAGAATTTCGGATGACCGTGGTCAATGAACGGATTCCGACGCTGCGCGCCAGGAAGGGACGCCAGAGAGATGGAAGGAGGAGGGAAGGTGTGAGGAAGCTGGAGCGAGGGAGGGAAGGAGAAAGGAGGGAAGGCGGAGAGAAGGAGGGCGTGCAAGAGGGAGGGAAGGAGGGAGGGAACGTGTACGGACGAGGCCCGGCACGCTGACCATGGGTTTGCCGGTGCCCGGTCGCCCATGCCCCACGCCACCCGTCCCTTTGTCGCTTGCGGGGCGGGCGCGTCGCGGCAGCTCCGCTCCGGTTCCAGTCGGGGGGGCGGGTGGGATGATCAACAGCGGGGTTGCGCGGATGATAGATAGGCGGAGTAGGTGCAGGAGTTGGCTGATGCTGATGGGGTGAGAGGGTGGATGAGGACGATTAGGCGAAGGAGGGGAGGGAGGAGGAGGGGGAGGAGGAGGAGGAGGAGGAGGAGGAGGAGGAGGTGGAGGAGGAGGATGAGGTGGTGGCGGAGGAGGAGGAGGAGGAGGTGGTGGAGGAGGAGGAGGCGGTGGTGGATGGGGGAGGAGGGCAAAGGGTGAGGGGATAAGGGAGGTAGGATAGAGTGGGGGGAGCGGATGATGAATAGGCTATGGGGAGGGGTGGGGCTGATGAGGGGGGGCGGATGAGGATGCCGAGGCGGCGGAGCAAAAATAGCAGGAGGACGAGTGGCGTGTGGCATGATGGGTCCAGCATGCATTATCAGGGTACCTGACGTTCGCGATGGTCAGCTGGCTGCTGCAGCTATTCTACTACGCCTTCGTCTGTGTGTGCATGCCCGCAGCTGGCCTGGGCCTCCTCAGTCCCACAAGGAGAAATATACTTTCTTGGCGCGGGACCAGGAACAGGTGGGGATGGGATGGAGGAAGGGGAGAGAAGGAATGAGGAAAGCTTGGCGCGGCATCAGGACTGGGTCAGGTTGGGGAGATGAGGGAGAGCCGGAAAAAGGAAAGCGAAGTCAACTAGGAGGGAATGCGGATGCAGGAGGGAAGGGGAAGGGGAGAGGGAGGAGGAGGGAGGAGGGAGGACGGAGAGGGGGACGGAGAAGGCCACGAGGGCAGGAGGAGGCATGAGGGATGAGAGAAGTGAGACAGGGGGCGGCGGGGTGTAGTGTGTAGCGCTGTGTAGTGGTAGTATTTCTTGTTGCTATGAGTCCCCCCCGTCGCCGAACCAGGGGCATGATCCCATAGAGGCTGAATTCGGACATGCGCTCGAGCAGCTCCAGGAGAACCCGCTATGTAGTAATGGTTCTATCTTACAAATTGCGAGTGTACGAACTGCTGCGTCACGGTAGGCCACCGCTCGCCAATTCAGGCCGAGGCAAGCTAAGAACACGCATGAGACATAGAGGTGGCCATCAGGCTGGACACGGCGTGCGTGAGGCCAGCCAGCCTGGGCGCGAATGGGCGTCACCAGCGCGAACCCGCCAAGCACGAGCCGGGCGGCCACTTGTTGACTCAGCTTATCGCTAGCAGTAGCGATCCTGTCGGCTCACGACTAGCTGGGCACCTAACCGCTTAGTGAAAGTTATGAGTAATGGGTTCAGCTTGGGGAGTAGGAGGAGGAAGAAGAAGAAGAGAAAGTGGGAGTATGAAGCGTATCCCTATCCATGAAGCGACCAGAGCGTCCAGACAGGGCCGAAGACGCCCGAATATTGTTTCTCAAAAGGGATTTGGAGACCCCGACGACGTCCTCAGAAGGCTCCAAGATGCACCTTGAAGGGCCCCAGGAGGCCCAAATTGGTTCAATCCTCCAGGGAAACGCACAGGTGCAGCATATTCGCATTTCGGCCCATAACAGCATCCAAAACGGTCCAAGAGGCCCCACACATCGACCCAAGACGGCCCAATAAGCTTCCAACAGGGCCCCAGGACGGCCCAAAAGAGCCAAAACACGGTCCAAGAAGCGCCCAAGACGGCCCAACATGGCCCCAAGTCCAAGACGGGGAGCTCCAACTGACATTTCGAGCCCTCCGCTCCCAGTGGGCCCCCAGGGCCGCAAGGAGGCCCCCAAGAAGCCCCAAGGAGTTTCAAAAGTCCTTCCACGAGGCTCCCGAGAAGCATGCCAACAGACAGGCATCCAAGAGCACAGTAGCGATATCGGCCAAAGGCCATAGATAAGCATGCAATTAGCTTGGCGACAGACCCATTCTTACGCAGTCATGTGTAGCGCAGGGCGCGGACCTCTCTTCATACACTGCGCGCCGCGGGGTTATGCGGAAAGCGGGCTGCTGTGGAACACGCGTGCTCTGGTGCGCTGAACTCTTTGTGGGGCACGGTCTGCGTGAAGGGTGTGCCAAATCATTCGGATGCCTCCTCGCGAACACGCCCACTGAGGCCAGACCCACTCCGGGCACGAGCCGTGCGAGCCATGTTCAGAAATCGGAAATGGGCGGGGGGGCACCGTACCAAGCTGCTCATTGGTTCCATAGGTGGAGCTGCTTCTGGGGCATGATTCGCGTGACGGGTGTGCCGACATGGGCGGGGGAGCGTTGTACGAACATTGTCCTTGGGTGAGCCTTTAGATGGTGTTTCTTCTGTGCACGATTCGCGTGATGGGGTGTGCCGCAATGGGCGGAGGGGGCGCAATGCGGACCCTGCCTCTGGTGCCATATAGGTGGAGATCCTTGTGGGCCACGATCCGTTTGAGAGGTGTGCCCAAATAGGCGGGGTGGCGGCACGCGAACCTTGCCTCTGGGACCGTCCATAGAACTCCCCGCGGTCCACGACCCGTGTGAGAGATGTGCTGAAGGAAGCTAGGCGACGCTATGAAGCTTCCCTGTGGTGCCGCAAAGGCAGTTACGAGCTGGGCACAGTCCGCGTCAGGGGCGTGCCACTATGCGAGCCTTGTCTCTGGGGATGTAGGTGGAGATCCCTGTGGGGCGCGATCCCTTTGAGAGGTATGCCGGCATGAGTGGGGAGACGCTAAGCCAAGCTTGTATCTGGTGCCGTCGGTGGAGCTCCCTCCCATGAGTGACAAGTTCCGTGTGGCACTCTATGTTATCCGACGCCGAACGTGGTAGGCTACAACCAGAACGTGCTAGATCTAGGCGCGCGCACACCGCGCGCTCGGCTCTAGTGTGTATAGATATATAGATACATATGTATCTATACATCTGTATACATATATATATATATGTATATAGCGATAGCACAACCACCAGCGGACAACAAAGGGCAACCACGGGACAATCACGGGACAACCGCGGGACAACCACAGGAACACGGGGGGCACCCCACCGGACAATTACGGGACGAACACGGGACAACCTGGGGCCCGTCGCGTCCAGGGCGATTCTGGACAACATCGGGACAATTACAGGACAACATGGGGCACAGGGCAACCACGCGACAACCGCGGGACAACCACGGGACAACCGCGGTACGCTCACAGGATAATCCTGGGCACTCCACCGGACGACCACGGCACAACCCGGGGCACGCTCCGTTTAGGACGATTCTTTTGGGGTCGACTTGGGCCTCGCTAGGGCAGGATCACTCTCGCCCTCGTGCAGCTTCGCCTTGCCCGCACGCGAGACGCGAACCGAAACCGAATCCGATTGCCTGGACCGAAGCCGAACCGAATCCGATTGCCGAATCCGCTTCACCCCCTCCAACATCCAATGCTACAGGAAAGTTTTCGCGCGGCGTGAGTTCAGACCGAAGGAATCGACGCCACTTGTGCTACCACATTTTTTGAGCCTGGGTGGTGAAATGTGGAAGCCCGTCTTCGAACAACGCATCGACGACTCCCAGCTGGACGGGCCTCGCAGAGCTGTCCCGCCACATGGGGGAAGCAGAGGCTGGCGCGCGGGCCCAACGGCAGCGAAGTTGGGCATCGCAGTCAGAGCCGGGGACAGTGTTCGGGGGCAGGCACATGAGCATGAAACTACGTTCGCATATACTTCGGGGTAGGTTCGCGAGCGTGAGACGTTCAACAAAATATCTGCGCACCGTTTGGGGCCAGGCCCGCATAGTTTAGTGCATTCGCGGCGCCCCAGAGTACGCAGGGACGTGGCGGTGGCGCAGGTCGGCGCCAGCAAGGGCGTGGGGACGCTCGGGGGCAGGGAGGGCCGGGTCAATATCGGCTGCGGGCGAAGGCGGCACCAGAGCAGGGGAACGGCAAAGGAGCTCGGCGGCCCACGGTGGAGGGCAGCACTGGGTAGATGGAAATTTGTCGAAGGGCGTCAACTGCACGCCTCCACGAGGAGGAGGACGGGAGGAGAAGGAGGAGGAGGAGGAGGAGGAGGCAGAGGAGGAGGAGGAGGAGGAGGAGGAGGAGGAGGAGGAGGAGGAGGAGGAGGAGGAGGAGGAGGAGGAGGAGGAGGAGGAGGGGGAGGAGGAGGATGAGGAGGAGGAGGAGGAGGAGGAGGAGGAGGAGGAGGAGGAGGAGGGGGGAGGAGGAGGAGGAGGAGGAGGAGGAGGAGGAGGAGGAGGAGGAGGAGGGAGGAGGGGGAGAGGAGGGGGAGGAGGAGGGGAGGATGAGGATGGGGGAGGAGGAGGAGGAGGAGGAGGAGGAGGAGGAGGAGGAGGAAGAGGAGGAGGAGGAGGAGGAGGAGGAGGAGGAGGAGGAAGAGGAGGAGGAGGAGGAGCTATCCTGGCCAGGCCCATCCTGAGGTCAGGATCGGTGTGCATGCCCTCCTAGCTTGACGAGGAAGGCATTCGCACCGATCCTGCGCCCAGGATGGGCCTGGCCTGGATCGGTGTATAAGTGTGTGGTTGGTGCCCGCCGAGTCTTGGGCAAGGCACAGCGAAGCTCCTTGGCGATCGGGGCCAGACTTCCTACGTCGGCGGCTCTCGAGATATTTCCCCCGCGCCCTGCTCAGGGCCGTTCCGCTGCGGTTCATCGCGTTTCGCAGCGACTCTCACCGTTTCAACCAGGGCCGTATTAATTGTTTGACGAATCCGCCACGGAAGTCGTATAGGCACCCGAAGAGAACGGTGTGACCAGTGGATGTGACCAGCGAGGGTTGGGCATTGCTCAGTTGGGCGCACGAAGGGCCATCGACACTCGAGAAACAAATTTGACTTTCTGTTTCGATGCGCCAGGCCTGAACTGCTCAGAAACAAGCCCAGCGCGATCGACGGCACATTGAACGCGAAGTTCCGCTCCGCAAGAGGATTTGATGTTGCGGTCTGGATAATGCGATAGCCGAATTGCCCGCGGCAGGTCCCAACATCTAGTAGCAGTCCCCCTGCGTTGACCCAACAGACCACGACCCCACGGCCCGCAATCCTGGCGCCACCACGGCCCTGACAAGCAGGTAGCGGATCGGGCCTTCTGGCGGGCTGGCAAGCCCGCTCCCACGGAGACCCGCCAGAGAAAGCCCGTTGGTGTTCGCTCTCCGGGCCTGCTTCGCTCCAGCTTTGTGTGGACGGCCCGCCTCCAGAGCCCGACTCGGGCACGCACGCGAAGATCGACATGCTCTGAGCGCACTCGCCCCGCCCGCGGCCTCGTCCAGCCCCCTCCGCGTCGCTCCCTTCCCTTCAGTACCTACTTCGCTTGTCGTGGCATCCCCACGCTTGCCCTGAACGCATCGGGTTCGCTCCAACGCCGCCGACCAAGGAAGCTCGGCTCCGGCTTCTTCACCCCGCCGCCTCCCCTTCCGCGTGCCTCTCCCCTTGGCGCCTCGGTCCCCTCGCCCCCCTGCACTCCTCCCCCCCTCGACCGCTGGCTGCAGCCTGTCGTTCCACGCGATGATGTTCCTGATGGTGTCCAGCTACGTCCGCACGGTCTGCACGGATCCAGGCCCCGGGGTGCCCTGCAGCTCTCTGGCTGGAGGCTTTGGAGGGCAGCCGTGCCCCTCGGGCAGAGTGGCGGGGTGAAGGGGGGAAAAAGGAGAGAGAGAGAGAGAGAGAGAGAGAGGGGAGGGGGAGGGGGGGCGGGCAGTGGATGGGGAGGAGACGGGACGGGAGGGGAAGGGGGGGGGAAGGCAGATGAGGGGAGTGGTGGGCATGAAGGCGGCACCTCATACATATTCGATTTAATTTCTATACACATAAGTGCATATATACATACATACATACAGACATACATACATACATACATACAGACAGACAGACAGACAGACAGGCAGACAGGCATACATACATACATACATACATACATACATGCATGTGTACAGGTGTGCATCGATATATATATATATATATATACACATATATATATATGTGTATACATAAGTGTATGTACAAACACCGGCATGACTCATACATACATGCGTACAGACAAGCATATATACATACGTGTGCACGCACATACATACGGACACTAAACATATGCGTACATACATGCACACGCACATACATGCATGCGTACATGCTTGTATGCATGCATGCATACATGCATACATACATGCACACATGCATACAGGTACACCGTATTAGCACAGCTATCAATATGCATACACACGTGTATATGCATACACACATACACATATATATGAACCTATGCGCATGCACGTTTGTATATGTATGCAAACACACACATATCCATCTAAATCTATTCATGTATACAAGTTTACATTTACGCATGTGTGCAGACATGTGTATGTACATATACATATATGTATAAATACATATCTTGATATAGTGCACATGTACATATACATATACCCTGGGTCCAAGGCCGGGGGGGCCAAGGAAGACACCAGATCTCCATGCCGGTGGCGGGGATCTTGGGCCCGTCTGAGACGTCAAAAAACGATCGGACACGGCCTCAGAGAGCCCGAATAACCTCCAGGACAGTCCAGGAGGCCCTCGAGACGGCCCAAGACTGTTCCAATGCGGCCTAAGATGTTCACGAGACGGCCCAACGTGCTCCCAAGAGTGCCCAAGAAGTTCTCAAAACACCTCCTGGGAGGAATCCTTCGAACACCGAAGTAAAATCGATAGTTGTTGCCCTTCCAGCTTTTTTCGCCTGAGACGCGATTCCGAGGCATCAATGTGAGCCCCAAGAGGCCCTCAAGAGACGCCTTCAAGAGCCCTGGGGAAGCCGCAAGAGGCGCTCAAGAGGCCTCCAGAGGCTCCAAAGACGCTCCAAATACGTCATCAAGTGACCACCAAGAGGCCCCCAAGAGTCATAAGAGGCCCTCACGAGCCCCACGAGCTCCCAAGAGGCCCCCAAGAGCCCCCCAAGAGGCCCCAAGAGACGTCCAAGACGCCCCCAAGAGGCCCCCAAGATGCTGCAAGAGGCTCCCAAGAGCCCCCAAGAGACCCCGAAGAGGCCCCCAAGGCTGAGCTATATGCTATAATGGAGGTATCTTGAGGCCCCAAGCGAACTCCGGAAATCCGCCGCCCCCTGTTGGCTTGCCACAGGGGTGCCCGGCGTGCTAGACCCCTTCGATGTTGGTCTTGGCTTTTTGTCCAAAAGAACTCCCCCTTAGGATTCGGCCCGTCCCGTCGGCCACCCGGAAAAGTGCACGAATGGTTGCAAAGGGTTGTTCGCCTCCAGACGGCTCGAAGATGGCCCAAGCTGGCCTTCAAGATGCCTCCAAGATGGCCTCCAAGACGGCCTGAGAGGGTCCGAGATACTTCCAGATACGCCCAAGAAGCCTCCAAGACGGCCCAAGACTGCCCAAGAGGTGTCCACGAGGCCTCCTAGACGGCCCAAGAGGCCTCCGAGAGGTCCTCCAGGAGGGCCCGAAGATGCTAAAATCATCGATTTTCTTTTAGTTTGAGCGATTTTCATATTTGCTTTTTGTCGGCCTTCCGACGACCCAAGACGGCCCAAGAGGTTCCCAAGGTCGCCCCCAGAGCGCCCAAGATGTCTCCAGGATGGCCCCAGAGCAGCCCAAGAGGCCTCCAAGTCGGGCCCAAGAGGGCCCCAAAACGGCCCAAAAGGCTTCCAAGACGCCCAAGGAAGCCTCCAAGACTGCCCCGGAGCACCCCAAGAAGGCCCTAAGTCGGCCCAGAGAGGCCCCCAAGACGGCTTCCGACGGCGTCAGACAGGCCAGGAGTCCACCAAGACGGCCGAAGATGGCCCTAAGATGGCCCAAGAGGCCTCCAAGAGAGCCCCCAGGAAGGCCCGAAGAGGCCCAAATCATGTATTTTCCAAAGGTGTTTGAAGGATTTTGGCGTTTGCTTCTTTTCGGCCTTCCGACGACCCGAGACGGCCAAAGAGACCCCAAAGATCGCCCAAGAGGCCTCCAAGATGGCCACAGAACGGCCCAGGAGGCCCCCAAGACGTCCCAAAGAGGGCCCAACGACGGCCCGAGAGGCCTCCAAGACGCCCAAGACAGTTTCCAAGACAGCCCCAGAGGAGGCCCCCAAGGCGGCTTCCGACGGCGTCAGACGGGCCAGGAGCCCACCAAGACGGCCGAAGATGGCTATAAGACGGCCCAAGACGGCCCAAGAGGCCTCCAAGAGAGCCCCCAGGAAAGCCCGAAGAGGCCAAAATATGTGCCTTAGGTGTTTGAAGGATTTTGGCATTTGCTTCTTTTCGGCCTTCCGACGGCCGGAGACGGCCCAAGAGCCCCCAAAGATCGCCCCACGATCGCCCAAGAGGCATCCAGGATGGCCCCAGAGCAGCCCAAGAGGCCTCCAAGACAGGCCCAAGAGGGCCCCAAGACTGCCCAAGAGGCCTCCAAGACGCCCAAGATGGCCTCCAAGACAGCCCTGGAGCACCCCAAGAGGGCCCCTAAGTCGACCCAGAGTGGCCCCCAGATGGGCGATTCTAGAAGGCAGGGGGCGACGGTGATTCGCCGTAGGCGTCTTCGGTTAAACAGTAAGAAGGTAAGCAACTCCGAATAACAAGAGTTTTGAGCATTCGGACGCCTCCCTGAGGGGCCTTGGCCACCCGTAGCCGCCTTGGAACGGTCTTGCGGTCCCCATTAGGAAGCATGTTGGAAGCTATATGTATTGGACCATTGTGGGTTACCTTCACAGATCTTGAAGCCATCTTGGGCTGCTTGGACCCCTCTTGAAGCCAGTGTAAGCTCTTTTGGACGCTCTAACGCGTCATGGGAGGGGTCCAGACCCAGGGAGAAGGCCTCTCCCAGAAGCGGGAGAAAGGGGTGAGAACAAATACATCGCTCACCCACTCGGGCTACGCAGATTCGCAAGCGAATGAAACATTGGTTCATCACATGAATATCAATATACAGCAAATGGCGGCACTACAGAATGAGGGCGAGTTCATGGGAGCGGGGCGAGGACGACACGGAGTGAGCGAGGGAATGAGGGATCCGCCGTGACGACAGTATGAGCACGAGAGGAACCAGGGGGGGCGCTCAGGGCGACGACACATCTGACAATCACTTCTGCGCATAACAGTTTAAAGACATGGAACGCTGTCGACACGAG
>CAUYUJ010016372.1:159759-200564 GCA_963575745.1 Prorocentrum cordatum | reverse complement strand
GCGGCCCTGGCCGGGGACGGCTGGAGCTATGCAGGACCAGGAGTCGCAGATCCTTCAAGAGCGTTCCGAAACGTCCCCAGAGCGTTTCGGAGCGCTCTGGGGCGGCCGCGGCGTCTGATACACCCAGACAGAGGCCGAATATTCGCCACAACCTGCCGCCGTGATCTCCTCGCAGCGAGAGGCTCGGAGGGGAGGGTGGCGCGCAGGCCAGGAGGGTCCGTGCACCATCCCAGGGCGCAGGGCGGCCATGGCCTTGGACGGTCGGGGCTAGATGAAGCGCTCCCAGAGAGTTTCGGAGCTCAGCAGCACACGCACCGTGCCAGAAGCGTCCGTGTCGGCACGCTGCGAGTTGGCTCGGCACGTGGTGGCCCGCGTTTCGGCGGACGCATCGCACCAGACCTGCGTTGCCAGTCCGCGGGCTGAGTTCCGCGTCGACGCGCTGCGTGCTGCGTGTTGCACATCGGGACGGCTGAGTTTCGGGGCGCTCTGGAGCGGCCGCGGCGTCCGATAGATCCTCCAGGGCCGCCAGACCTCAGAACCCGCCGCTCTACCCCCGTCCGACCGTGTCGCGGCCCTGGCTCCGTCTTACCCGGAGCTCCGACGCTGCGAGCAAAAGAAAAAATGACACCTCACGAGAAGCCACTCCCGGAGCCTTGTAGGCCCGATCTGTTTGGGCGTGGCTTCATGGGGGGGTCACAAATGGGGGGGGTCAGGAAAGGTCCCCTTTCGTGCCCCTTTCGGGCCCCTCCGGAGCCCCAGGGGGCTCGTTTAGGTACCGTTTGGGTACCTTTTCGGACCACCCTCGCCACCCCCCCATTTATGACCCCCCCATTACGCAGCGCCCAATCTGTCTGCGCCACGAAGGATTGCAAAAAAACCGAAGGATTGCAAAAAACACCCTTGAACGAAGGATTGCAAAATAAAACCCTTCGTACGAAGGGTTGTTTTGCGATACTTCACTTCGTTCCTGGGTTTTTTGCAATCCTTCGTTTTTTTGCAATCCTTCGGTCGAGCTGGGTCGATATGTGAGGGCCCAGGGGCCCGAAACCGGGCGCAAGCGCCCCCTGGTGGACACAATGCGGCGTCTGGATCTGAGGGTGCACGGCGCCGCCCGTGGTGTCGGGGGCGGCAAAATGATGACTACTTGGGGAGGGGGGGTCCATGGCGTGGGCCATGCTATTTCCTCAGATTTCATGGCGCCTCTTCTTGTTTCCTTGCGTTCCTGGCCCCCCCGCTGGGCCGCGTGCTCTCTTGGACGCTTATGGCTGCCAAGGGAATGCTAAGAGGAATGATTAGGAATCCCATGATTTGCAACCCTTTGTCCCCTCTTGGACGCCCCCCTCTTGGCCGCCCCCGATGGTGGTCTGCGGGGGCCTTCGGCAGCGTGCCCGGCGCCCGGAGCGCGCCAGGCACGGCCCCGCAGGGCCCCGAGTGGCGCACGTTCGGGCAGCCGCCCGCGGGGCTCCGCGAGCGCCAGCGAGGCGGCGCCCCGCCTGGCGCCCCGGCCCTCCCCCGCCCTCCCCGCCGCCCTCCTCCTGCCTCTTGCCCGCCCGCCTCCGCGCCCCTCCGCCCCATCCCCCCAGGCCCCCATCCCTCCCACCTTCCTCTGCTGCCTCGCTCGCCTCTCTCGCGCCCTCCTCCGCGCTCCCATCTCTCTCCCCCCCGTGCACTGCCCTCCTGCATGGTGCCCGCGGGCATGTCTCCCTCCTTCACTTTCCTGCGGGCGTGCCTCTTCTTTCCTCTTCGCTGACCCTCTCCCCTCTCTCTCTCTCTCTCTCTCTCTCGGGTTCTTTTTTATTTTTCTTTTTGTTTCCTCTCTCTCTCTCCCTCTCTCTCTCTATATATATATATACATATATATATATATGTAGCCCCTCGCATATGCGGATAAGAGTGAAGGGGGCGGTGGGGACGTCGGCAGTTTGCGAGACTCTGGAGAAGCTTACCGCAGGCGCCGAAGTTTCACAAATCATACAACGAGCCCGCCGCAGGCGCCGATTTTTTCGTTAAACCAATGTGGGTAGGTCGCGGGTGGGTCGCGGGTGGGTCTCGGATGTGTCGCGGGGTGGGTCGCGGGTGGGTCGCGGGTGTAGGGGGCAGAAAATCAGCCCCATAACAATCACCCCGGCAAGCGAAGCCGTTTAGTAACACAAGGAATGAATCGAACAGGGAAGGGCTGTTTAGTAAACGCCCAGGGCCATTTAGTCAACATCAATTGTCAGGTCCGGGTGGTTTTTCCTCCCTTGAGGGTGGGCCGCGGGTAAATCGCGGGGTGGGCCGCGGGTGGGTCGCGGATGGGTCGCGGGTGGGTCGCGGATGGGTCGCGGGGTGGGTCGCGGGGTGGGTCGCGGGTGGGTCGCAGTTGGGGCCGCGGGTGGGTCGCGGGTTGGGTCGCGGGTGGATCGCGGGGTGGGTCGCGGGGTGGGTCGCGGGGTGGGTCGCGGGGTGGGTCGCGGGGTGGGTCGCGGGTGGGTCCCGGGTGGGACGACGACGACAAATAACAACAACAACAACCTCAACAACAACAACAACAACAACAACATCAGCAACAACAACAACCTCAACAACAACAACACCAACACCACCAACAACAACAACAACATTAACAACAACAACAACAACAACAACAACAGCAGCAGCAACAACAACAACATCATCAACAACAGCAGCAACAACAACAACAACGACAACGACGCAACAAGCAGAGTTCTCACCACACATTTCCTATTCAGCCAAGCACCCAGGGACATTGAATAACCGTTCGGCCCTCTCACTCTGATATGTACATCAGGTGTGTATATATATATATATGTATCGTTGTCTCTTTTGTTCTCTCTCTCTCTCTCTCTATCTCTCTCTCTCTCTCTCTCCTTTCTATTGTGTCTCTCTCTCTCTCTCGCTCTCTGTCTGTCTGTGTGTCAGAACATGGCAATCAGCCTCATCAGTACAGCTCCCGTAGTCAAGCACGTCGTGAATTGCGAATGGCCCGGCGGCAAAACCGGTTTAAATGTTTGAGGGTTTGCAGCTTCGTGTTGTTGCGCTGTCGTGGCTCGGGCAGCCAGCGCCATTCTCCCAAACAGCACTTGCACCGAAGGGTCTATTGCTTCTTCTGTAAAGGCCTGCCTTCCAGAGCCGCCAATAGGAGGAGGAGGAGGAGGAGGAGGAGGAGGAGGCGGAGGAGGAGGAGGAGGAGAAGGCTCCGTGGCTGGACGTGTCCCCGATTGTGCCCGGCCGTCCACGGCCCTCGCATCGCCAACTGCCCTGCCTGGCCGTGGCGTCGACTGCCCCCAGCTCTGCTGCTGCCCTCCGCCGACGCCCGTGCGATCGGCCGGAACCCTGACCTGCAGGGGTACGTTTCGCGCGTGCTTGCCCAGCGTCGCGCCCGGCCTCCCCACCTGGCCCCCGTGCCCCCGGGTGCTCCGCGGCCCTGGCGCTGTCGCCGCCGGCGTGCTTCTGGCCAGCCGTGGCCCGGGATGCCGTCCCCAGCCCGGCCTTTTTGTGCCCTCCCTCGGGGAACGGGGGATGACATAAACGTGGAAGCTCGGGGAATGCTTCTGTCATTCTTCCTTCCCCTACTCCTGCCCGTCCGCGCCATGCCCACGCGGTGCGGCTTCGTTTTGTGGGATGCCTTCTTCAAGGGGCTGCGCTTTGGTCATCACGGTGCAGGGCCCCGTGCCAGAGCGCTGGTTGCAGACGGTGAGGCTTCAGTGGAGGAGGCGGACGGGGACGGGGCGCGGGAGGCAGGAGGGGAGGAGGAATGTGAGGAG
This sequence comes from Prorocentrum cordatum, assembly GCA_963575745.1. Classification (NCBI taxonomy): domain Eukaryota; class Dinophyceae; order Prorocentrales; family Prorocentraceae; genus Prorocentrum; species Prorocentrum cordatum. The sequence continues at coordinate 196,797 of CAUYUJ010016372.1, read as the reverse complement.
TTGGTTTTCTTCAGGAGGGAAAGAAACACACAGACACAATTAATCGTCGACTCCCCAGAAAATATGCGAAAATATGGGAATTGGGCGGGAAGACAGAAATCCATAAAATATGGGAAAATATGGGGAATCATTTTATTTGTGTGTACTTATTTGTGTGTCCCAGGGCCCCTTCATTTCTGGTGTATTGGTTGACTGGTGCAGGAAGGTGGAGGTACGTTTGGACCCCTCCCCTGCAGCCGTCCTCGTTGGCCGAGGGGCTGCAGGGAGGTCCTCGGCCCCCTCCATTGGCTACTGACGCCGTGAAGTGTTGGTGCATTGGTGCACTGGTGGGAGAGGGCGACCCCAGCGGCCCCTATGATGGCAGCCGCAGGGGGTGTGAGGCCTATGATGGTCCTCACTGGTGAGGCCTATGATGGTCCTCACCGGGGTGGGGGTGGGGGAAGAGGGCAGGAAGTCGAAGCGTGCCGCGCTGTTTGTGATCAAGAGGAGGAGGAGGAGGAGGAGGAGGAGGAGGAGGAGGAGGAGGAGGAGGAGGAGGAGGAGGAGGAGGAGGAGAGGGAGGAAGAGAGGGCCGCAAGCGTCATCCCACGCCACCCCCCCCTCCTCAAAAACGCCGCAGGGCGAGTCAGGACTGAATTAGCGGAGACTCTGGCGGTTGGGTGCGAAGGGTTTTGGTCGTCACAGCGGCGTTCGCCAGCTAGCCACGCCCCAGTCCCCGAGCATCAACGCTCCGAGCTTTTCCAGGTCTCGCGAGGCAGAGCGACACGCTGTCCGCTTGCAGGGTATAGCGTGTCGCCAGGGCGCCGCCGCGACACGCTGAGCGAAAGCTCCCGACCGTATTCAAGTATGCCGCGTGTAGCCCCTCCTGTGTTTGTGTCCCCGCTGGTTGGTGCCATGCTGGATATACCAGCGTTCCCGATGCCCAGCCGGATGCCGGTCATGCAGCTGCCCGGGGCAAGTCCGGCCACCGGGCCAGCCCAGCACTTTGGGTGGCCACTGCTCAGGGGGCGCGCACATCTCGCAGTCCTGGTCCTGAACAGTTACGGCTCGAGCGGGGCTGATTATTTCTGAGGTCTTTCCATGGCTGTTCTGGTAGCCCTCCAAGTGACCGCAGGCGCTTTGGAGCTAAAAAGGGGAGTCTTTCCTCATAAATCGTTCCTTATTTCAGCAGCCCCACTGCAGCTTCTCCCCCTCCCCCTCCGCCCCATCCACCCTCCTATCCCTCCTCCCCCCCCTCCGCCCGCACCCCTCTCCGTCCCCCCCACCTCCCTATATCCGCCCCCCCTCTCTTCCCCTCCGCCCTCCCCCCCCCTCCCTCCTCCTTCCCTCCGCCCTCCCGAACCCCCCCCTCCCGTCCCTCCTTCCGATCCGCCTCCCCCCCCTCCCTGCCCTTCCCCCGCCCTGCCCTTCCAGCTCCCCCCCACCCCCTCCCTGCCCTCCCCCCGTCACCCGCCCCTCCCCCCTCCCTCCCTCCTTCACTCCCCCCTTCCCCCTCCCTCCCTCCGCCCTCCGTTCTCTCCGCCTCCCTGCCCTGGAGGCTCCACGGAGCGCCGCTGGTGCGCGAAGGAGGGGTGCTACAAGCCAGACCGCTCCCACCACAGCCGCGCGCTGGGGCGCGTCGTCCTCCGAATGGACCACTACTGCCCCTGGGCTCCCAGGGGGAGGGCGATGATCGGGGAGGGTCAGTCCTCCTCCTCCTCCTCCTCCTCCTCCTCCTCCTCCTCCTCCTCCTCCTCCTCCTCCTCCTCCTCCTCTCCTCTCCCTCCTCTCGCTACCCCCTCCCTCCTCCCTCCTCCTCCTCATCCTCCTCCTCTTCCTCCTCCTCCTCCTCCTTCTCCTTCTCCTCCTCCTCGTCCTCCTAGGGGGGGAGAAATTGTGGTATCGCTGCTCGTCCTGGAGAGCCCTCGTTGCCACGTCGGGGTTCTCCTCGAACCTCTAGTCAGAACGCGCCCCAGGAGAAGTGGGTGGAGAGCAGTATCGGCACCCTTTTGCTTCCCCAGGACAGGGGGGAGGGGGGGCCGAGGTGGAGAATAAGGAAGGAGATTCGAAACAAGGTCCAAATTCGCAGATGGGGCACCGCGCCCCTGCTGTGAGCTGGACCTTGAGGGGAGATGGCCCCCGTCCTGGCCGCGCAGGCCTTGGAGAGTGGCACCGCACGAGCAACCCCAGCACCCGAAGGAGTGCCAGCATGCAGGGGCGGTGCCCCTTCTTGGGCGACGTAGGACGGGAAAGGGGGGAAGGGGGCGGGGGAAGCGAAAGGGATGGGGGACGACGAGGGCTGAAGGAGGCAGGACAGGAGAGTGCATGGGGGAGAGGGAAGGAGGGAAGGTGTGCAGGAATGGGCGGTGGGAGGAGGAGGAGGAGGAGGAGGAGGAGGAGGAGGAGGAGGAGGAGGGGCGAGCTTTCCTGCCGCAAGGGGCCTGCGGTGGGGAAGCCGAGGGCCATAAACAAAAAAAAAACAAAAAACTCTGGAGGTCCCGCGCGCGATTTCTCGATCGGCGTTGGGGCCCGCCCGGACGAGCGCCTCCGGCGCCGCGCCTGGCGCGCTCCGCGCGCCAGGGAGGGGGGTCCAGCGCCGATCCGAGAAATCCGCGCGGACCTCCGAGTTTTCATGTTTATGTAATGTTTTGTTCCCCTAACAGAACAACCAGGACATGGCAAACCAAGGAAACGACACCATTTCCTGTAAAATCCCATTTCTCAGCACCCGTGTTGCGTTGCAGGGTTCGGGTTCGTGTCCGGGGTTAGGGGGGTCTTGCAGGCTTTCAGGGCGTGTGCCCACGTCTATCATGGACATCCTGCAGTGGAATATTTCGTTCGTGCCGCCGTCTGGAAAACTTAATCTCGGGGGATGTTGGGTGTCCGGGTCTAGCGTGTCCAAGTTTACGGGGCCCTGGGGGAGGGGGCGGCCGCCCCGAGGGCTGCGGCTGGCCCCGCAAACCGCGGCAGAAGGCGCGCGCCCGCAGGCTTGCGGCTCCTCCTCCTCCTCCTGCTTTTCCTCATCCTTTCCTCTTCCTCCTCCTCCACCTTCCGCACGGCCTTGTCATCTGAGATCGGCGCCCCTGTTGCTAGCACGATCGGTACGAACCACGGCACGCTCTTGGACATGCTCTCACAGCTGCAAGCCGCTGTCGCCGAGCAGACGACCGACGTGCAGCAGCAAATCCAGAATGCGATCGCCCCTCGGTTGGATGCCCTCGATCGCAAGATACAGGCCCAGCTCGACGAGCACTCGGGCCCCATCAACTCCGCCCAGCACCGCCTCGACACGCATGACACCGAGCTGGCGGAGCTCCGCGCCCAGATGGACACCCGCCGCGAGGAACTCGCACTCGCCAGTGAGAAGCCCAAGCCCCAGGCCGTCATTCCGTCCTCCTTCGACCGCGAGGCCGACCCCGCCATCCTCGTCGCGGTTTCCCAGAAGGTCACCACCATCGCCAGCGTGCAGCTGGAGCTCTCCCCCTGGTTGGAGTCCCTTGGCTTCGAGCCCTCCGACTTCAAGATCGAGCAGCGCTCGGTGGCGCCGCCCAAGCGCTTCGAGATTCGCTTTTCTGGGCCCCCTGGAGTTACTGCCCGCAAGGTATCAAAAGCCTTTGCCAACCTCAAGTCCACTGGTGCGTGGAGTGAGTTTTGGGTCATTCCACCCGGAGCCGAGCGTTGCCGCCTCCACCTGGGCCCTGACAGGGGCCCCAAGCAAATCAAGCTCGAGGCCACCCTCCGCAAGGCCCGTGCCATCGTGGAGGAGAGGTACCCCAACGGGCGATACTACTCCGACCGCGCGCGCGGGGTCCTCTCTGTCGGCTGGGACAAGATCATGAAATCTCAGGTTTTCCCACGGCGATGAGCCGCCGAAGATCTCCTGGGACATCCCGCAGCTCATCAATAACGACATGTCCGACGCGCTGCTGCGCGAGGCCATTGGGCCGCCCGCGGCGCCCGCGGACCCGAGCCATCGGCCCCTTCAGCGTCGCCTCCCTCTTCCAGCTCCCGCGCGCGGCCGATGCCCCATGGTCAGCGCTGCGGTTTGCGACCTGGAACTCACGCGCCCTGCGCCAGGCCGGCGGGGACAAGGCCGCCCTGAAGCGCAACTACTTTCTGCGGCTTCGCCCCGGGGCGCCGCGATCATTTCGCTCCAGGAGGTCCATCAGGATCACTTGCAGCTGGCCGACTTCGCCCATTCGTGCGCGCCGAACGCGGCCGTGCACTCTAGCTTTTTCGGCTCGGCCCCCGAGGATCGGACCCGCGGCGGCGCGGCTGTTCTCCTTCCTCTTCTTACCGCGGGGGGCGGTTCTCGGACTACGTCTTCGCAGAGTGCGTTCGTTCTTGGGCGTGCGATGGTAGTTATTGTGTCTTCGGTTCGCTTTACTTTCTACGTTTTCAACATTCATAACCATGGCCTGTCCGTCACTGACGCGCAGCACATTTCAGAGTAGGTTCGCCGTGCAAAGGCTGCCGCGGACCTGGACACCGAGCACACCATGGTCGTGCTGCACGGGGACTTCAATTTCGCGACGCACGAGTCGGTCTGCCCGCACATGCCAGAGGCCGTCGTTCGTCGAGGAGCGCGCCAACACCACGCTCGTGCCCCCAAGTGGCGGGGGACCTCGGCGACCTTGCTGGAGGTCGACTGCGACCAGCCGACCCGCCACGAGAAAAGCACGAACTGCGGCGCCATCATCGACCGTGTCTTCTGTTCTCTCGCGGGCTGGCAGGTCCGCCAGCATCCATCAGCGTCTCCACCGTCGATTTGGCCGCAGCTGTCTTTGATTAGAAAATCTCGGGCCACACGGTTCAAGAGGCGCTCGGAGGGCCTGGCCGAGGCCGCCGACTGGTCCGCCCTGACGCGCCCCAGGAAGTTCGAGCATTTTATATGGTTTCGCTGAAAATCGCGGTGGCCGAGGCTAGGGACCGACCCGACCATCCCCATGTCCTGCTCCGGCTCTGTCGCGCTCCCGCTCGAGTCGTCTGGCGTCGAGATGCTGTCCTGGCACTCTGTCTCTGTGCTTCTCATCCGCTGGCAGGTGACTTCATCATTGCATCTGGCGGCTCAATCGAACTCAGGCGCCCTCCGAGCCTTCGGGCGCGGGGCGATGAGACCCAGGCGGGAGCGGCGGAAGTGCCTGAGCGGGAGCTTCAGGCGCGGAGGCAGGCGGAAGGAGACCGCGATCAATTTCGAGCCCATCTTCGATATCTGGAGCGTCGCGCGCTTGTGGCCGCCACAGCACAAACGGGTTTCTCTCACTGCCGTTGCTGGCGAGGGCGGTGATCGGATCGAGGACCTTATGGGGTGTCTCCAAGCTCTGGCAACTTTTCATATTCCAGCCTCGACGCGCACGGATTGGGATGGTGCCGCTGTTCCTGCTTATCGCCAGGCGCCCCCCCCCCCCCCTGCTGCCGTCCATCTCCCACCGCCCTCCCGCGCGATGCTGCGCTCTACTCTGGAGAGGGCCCGCCACTCGGCCACGGGCACCGACGCTCTTCCCTTCTCGGCATGGGTGGCTTCACCCTCTACGATCGACGTTCTCTGGGAGGCTCTCGAATGGTTATGTTCTGGGCAGTCATTGTTCGATGGCGCTGAGGGCGCCATTCAGAAATTCGGGCCCAAGAGTGCGTCGGACCTCGAGCTCTTATCTGGGGACTGCGCGCGGGCCCCCGACATGGCGCGGGCCTTTGGGCCCAGCAGCTGCGACGCGACGCTGACCTCGGCCACCAGAAACCGCGCGATCTGCCCCGCCCCCCAGGCCCCCGCCCCGCAGTGCAAGAGAGGTTTCATCCCAGGGAGAAACTTCGGGCGCAGAATCCTGGAGCTCGACGTCGCCAGCCGTGTACTTTCGGTCGGAGAGCCTAGGTCCAGCGCGATCCCGCTCGCGTTCAGCTTCGACTTCGGGCAGGCCTTCCCGCCCCTGAACCAGGACTTCCCCCTCTTGTCCCTGCGGGCCCCCCACTTGCCCGGGGCCTCCCTCTCGTTCGTTAAGGCCCTCTATCTCTCGATCCAAGGGGCGGTCATGAGCATGAGCGTCCTCTTCCACCTCTACTGGGCCCATCGTGGCACCATCCGGGGCTGCGCGCTTTCGGGCGCGTAACTTGTTGTCAGTGCGTCTGCGTTACTGCGCCATCTTGCCGGCGTGGTTTGAGGGCCCCCACCTTGGCCTTGCTCGTGCGCGCGCTGATGGCATTGGTGGGTTGGTTGCTGACGCGGCCGATCTCCGCGGCGCGCGCGGCGACATGCATCAGGCCACGAGATTGGCCAACCTTTGTCTGAAGGCCCCCAAGTGCAAGGGCGCCCCCCACTCGGCCCCCTCCCCACCTGACCTGGCGCATCGCGTCAGGGCGGCCACTGCCGACGAGGTTCCAGAGTGGAGCCAGTTCGAGGTCTCGCCCTCCCTCCTGTACCTGGGCATATTGCTGGGCCCTGGTGGGGATCCGTCAACGCCCTGGCTCGAGATTGTCTCTAAGCTTCGGCTCCGTGCCCAGGCTATCGGCAGGCGCGCCGCGCCTGCCAGCCTGTCTTCCATCTTGCACCACACGCGGGCGGCCTCCACCTTCACCTGCGTCGCGCAGTTATGCTGGCCACCTGCTACCGCGCTGCTGCCCGAGCTCTCCGCCCTCGCGCAGGTGTTCCACATCCCGCTCGGCGTCCTGGACCTGGCATCGCGGGCGCAGATGCAGTGGGGGGCCCCCCGCACCATCCGCCGGGCGCGCGTCGCCGTGGCCTCGATCACGCGCGCGGCCCTCTGCACCTTCCCGCGCTGGCCTGAATGGATCCGCCAGTTGCGCGACCATCCTCTACGACATGGTGACTGGCGCACGCTCGCCATGCTTGCCTCGGGTCGACCATATCCATCGTCCTGGCGCACCCCTGCGCTCGTCGAGAACCTGGAGGCTGCCGCTGCGGGCCGCGCCCCCGTGGGGCCGCTGGCCCCCCTCGCGCCGCCGGCGGCTGCTGCTGCTCGCGAGGCCCTCCACCCGCCCGCCGGGATGCGGCCTCGCCCCCAGCGCCCGGCGCATGCTGCCTTGCGCCGCCTCGCCATCGCCGACGCCCCACCGGTCGCCCTGCTGCTCCGCCGACTTTCGAAGTTGGCGGGCCGCCGCGCGCGCGACCTCCCTGCCGTCGACTGGGGCGCCTGCGCTGCCGTCCTCCGCCGGCGCCCGCTCTCGCGGGCCTGGGCGGCGCTGCGCGCGCGGCTGGGCGCATGACTCACATCGTCGCGGATCACATCGCCGCTTGGACGTCGGCGCTGCGCCCGCGGCTGCCTCGGGCGCTCCGATTCGCCGTGCCATCGCGCGCGGAGCCCCGTGATGTTTGGAGCCCTTCGGCGCGCGCTGTCGCGCCCGATCCCGCTGCCCTGGCTGGGGCGCTGGGGCCCGGCGCCACCCCCCCCCGGTCGCCCGCCGCAACCTGTGCGCCGCCTACAACATGTACAGTGAGACGCGGCTCATCGGGCCATGGCCGCTGACCCTGGCCCAGCTGCACTCCGTCGCCCCGGCAGGCGCCCGAGCCGCAGCGCTCGCGGCCCCGCGCGCCCCGACCGAGCAGGAGCGGCAGTCCCTCCAGCATCGCGACTACTTCCTGCACAGTCCGCGGCCGCAGTATCCCTCACCCTCGGCATCGAGCTCGGCGCCTTCCTCGCCGCGGCTGACGCCTGCGGTCTCCAGCTCGTGCGCCTCACCGCGGTCGGCCCCGTCGGCGGCCCCCCCCCCCCCCCCCCTGCGGCGCCGTGGTGCCTGGCGCCTGTTTGCGGCCCGCCTCGCCTGACACCGCCGCCGTCGCCATCTTCGTCACCGACCAGCCCTGCGTTTGCGGCCGCGCCACCGTCGCCATCCACAGTGCCGACCAGCCGTGCACTGATCGTCGCGCCACCACCGTCAGTGGACATTGACGAGCCCGACCATGAGGAGGCCAGAGAGCACCCTGTGCAGCGCGGCGCGATCCTGCAGGATGGCACAACCACTCGCTCGGCGGCCGCTACGCCGTCATCCCCGCCACCTCCGCCGACGCCTAGCGCTGCCGCTTCCTCGGCGTCGACTTCGGTTCCTGGCGTTAGATCGCAAGTCCTATTCTGTCGTTCGGGCTCACCGTCGCCACGTGCTGGAGGCGGGGCCACCGCTGGCGGTCGTCGCAGCGTTAGATCGCAAGTCCCGTTGTCGCGTTCGGGCTCAATGCCGCCACGTGCTGGAGGATTCAGCGGTGGCCCCCTCGCCTCCTGCGTTAGATCGCAAGCCCCTCTGTCGCGTTCGGGCTTAACGTCGCCACTTGCTGGAGGATTATCCGGCGGCTTCTCTGCCATCGGCGTTAGGTCCGAAGTTCCGCCGTCGCGTCCGGGCTCTGCGTCGCCACTTGCTGGAGGAAATCTCGGTGCCATTGATAACCATGACGTAACATCGCAAGTCCCGTTGTCGCGTTCGGGCTCGCCGTCGCAGTTTGCAGGGTCGAATGGCGCCAGGCCGTCGGCCCCGACATCTGCGGGAAGCTCGGTGACACCTTCGTCGCCGATGTCCACCTGCGCGAGCATTGAGTTCTCGACTTCATGGGTCGGGTGTGAGTCCTGGACTGCGGCCCCCACTTCGTCGGTTTCGTCGACTTGGGCGCGATCATCTCCATCGGGGAAGATATTCTCGATTATCCCTCTTCGGCCCCCCCAAGGATCCGCGAGGCCACCCTTGCCCCCCCCCCCCCCCCCCCCCCCCCCCCATCTCAATTATCCGCAGGCATGCTCTGTTCTCCCCGCCCCTGTCCTTCGCTCCTGAGCCCCCCTGCCCCTGCTGCCGCCTGCCCCTCTCCCGCCCCCCCCCTCCGCCGCCCCCGCCGCCCTCGCTGGCGCTGCTGCGTCAACCACGCCGCGGCCGTCGCCGCCAACAGGCCCCGTGCTCCCATCCCCGCCCTTCTCTCCTCTCGAGGTCTCGGTGCTGCTGCCCTCTGCCGTCGCACCTGGCCCTCCCCCCCCCTCCCCCCCTCCTCCTCCTTCCTCCCCCCCCCCCTCCTCCTCTCCTCCTCCTCCTCCTCCTCCTCCTCCTCCTCCTCCTCCTCCTCCTCCTCCTGCGTGGCCGTCCCAACCATCGGTCGCTTCTGATTTCCTGACTTTCTCTGAGTCGTTTCAGTCTGGCCTCGAGGGTGGCTCTCTTCCCCCCCCTTCTGGGGTGTAAGTTGTTGACGAACTCATGTGGTGCGCTGGGCTCCTCCTCCTCCTCCTCCTCCTCCTCCTGGTCGTCTTCCCCCTCCTCCCCCCCCTCCTCCTCCCCCTCCTCCTCCTCCTCCTCCTCCTCCTCCTCCTCCTCCGCATCACCACCATCCGTAGCCATTTTGGCTCAAGTGCGAAACGCGCGGCCTGGCGCCTCGTGCTTGGTCGCAGCTGAGGGCCCGGTTCGAGGCTTTTTGCTTCAGGAGGCCCCGATTTTCGAGTTTCATCTTGCGCGCGAGCCCCCCCGCTCTCTGCTTCGCCGATCATCAGATCCAGCGATGGCGAGTGCCGCAGAAATTCATATATGCTACAGGATCACCTCGCCGCCACATCAAAGGTGATGGATGATCGGATGTCCGGGCTCAGTGCGACGGTGGCGCTCCAAGGTCAGTCATGCAAGGAGTTGACGACTCGTCTCGATCAGATCCAGGAGGCTCAGAAGGCAACAGATGCGAAGATGGATGCGTTGGAACATGCTCAGCAGATGGCAGTGCCTCGCAGCCCCCTCTCTCATGCAGCGCAGCCTGGCAAACGTCGCGCGATTGATGGTGGGTCGTTTCGGGGCAGCTCTATGTCGGCAGGTGGTGGAGGAGGAGGCTCGTCTTTTGCGAGCCTTGAAGATGCGCATGGGCTGCTCATTCTCGGGTTTCAGGATCGTTTCATGGCTTCGACTCTCGAGCGCGCGGCCAATAATATTGTATCTCAGTGTGCGGCAACGGAAGCAGGGCGTCTCATTCGCGTGCGTGCACATGATCTGCAGAAGAAGGTTGCCCTCGATTTCCCGCCCCCCCGCCATGGCCTCTGACTTCTTGGACAACTTCCGGCAGTTGAGTGAGGGCCACTCGAATTCTGACCCCTGCAAGCCTTCCGAAGTCTGGCCTCTCCGCGTTCGTCGCCATCTCTCTTCCCAGCGTCGGCCTCTCTTTTTTAAGATGGGCAAGGTTCCGGCCGCAGTCCAGGAATTAACTCAGCAAGCAATGTCTCCAGGCGAATTCGACTTGGATCGGGGGCGATGTCTTCGGTCTTCGCTCGAGGGAGGATCCAGTTCCTCTGTTTCATCTGTCTCGATGCCCCCAGAAGCAGGATGTAATTCACATTGAAGCCGATGGTGTTGGCTTGAAGGCCCTTGGCCTTGATGCTGCCCCCCGTCGTCAGAAGTTCCAGGATGCGTTCGAGACGGCCCCCGCGCGCCCCGTTTGATTTGGAGCTTGATTGGCTAGATTGCAGTCAGGTCTCGAGCAGGCCAATCATTCCAGTTTTGTCTCTGGGCCCCTCGGCTGTTCAGGGCCGGCTCGAGGCCGTCACTGTTGATCGGGCGATTGCGTTTAATGTCTCCTCCAGTTCGAGCTCCGGGCCCTGCTCGCCCTCTGACTCTTCTTCCTGTTTCCGACCCCAGCAGCAGCGACGTCTCGGGGTCGCCGTTGGAAATGTCTCTGCCCTTTGCCCCATCTTCCTTTTTCTGTTCTTTCTCCGCTCTCATTTGGAACTCTAGAGGGCTCTTCGCTTCCCTCGCCGCTACCTCTCTGCGTGGATCTCGTCGATATAAGAAGATACCGGCATGCTCTCGGCGGTCAAGCACTCTCTGCCTGCAAGAAACTCATGGCACAGCTGGTGATGCGAAGGCCCCTCAGCGTGACTTACGCAATTGGACTGCAGGATTCTCGGAGCACTCTTCTGACATCGCTCGTGGTGTCACCACTGCTATCTCTCCGTCTCTTTGCTCCCTCTTTACGGACGCTAGGCACTCCAAGGTTGGCGGTGCGCGTATCATTCTAACCAAATGTTCTGGCCCCCGTGGTTCTCCACGGGTTCTAAACGTTCGTCTTCCTACCTCTGGGTAGCCCACCTGGGCCTTCAATCGCGCCCTTCGGCGAATTCCGGAGTGTCTTCGAGGAGCTGGGAATGCTATGCTTTTGATCGGAGGAGACTTCAACTTTGCTCTGGAGGAGGACGGGGGGCAGCGCGGTGGCGGCCCTGGGTGGCGCCCCGGGGACCGGCATCGACATGACTCGTTCTCTCGGCACTTCCCGCGTTGGACTGAAATTCGCCAGCCTGTCCCCACCCGGAGAGAAGTGCAGAATACTGCGCTGGTGCATGTGATCCGTCTTGACCGTCTCTACGTCGCCAATCCCTCTGCTGCGATTGCGGATCTCTCGATCTCCTGCTCTGTGGTTAGAGAAGCGACATGCGCAGGCAACGCATCGGATCAAATTCCCGCGCCCGCGACGTTTCGGGGGTTTGTTCCGGCAGACTTTATGAACATCTCATCGCAGGTGGGGTCTCACCCCACATTCCATTCAGAGCTTGAATTTCCTTTGAAAGACACGGGTCGATCGGCGCCGATTGGAGATCAAGTCAGCCTCGTGAAGCAGCGCACGTGGGAGGCTGCCACACAAACCCGTCGACGCATGAAACGAGCGTTAGCAGTTAAGGCCGATGAAAGGATCCACTTCGCACTTGCAGCGCTGCGAGGGGTGCGAGCACGGAGTTTGCGGCGCGCCAATGATGCAGTGCAGCGCTTTCCTGCCCCCGCTCGTTTCTTTGACCTCACGTCTGGCATCTGCTACGCATCGCCTTCTCTTTGCGACCACATCCAGACGCTGCAGAATTTTCGCATCTGGGGGTTTGGAAGGGCAGCGGACAACTTGGCGCTGATTCAAACGAGTGCGCTTCCAGTGCGCTTCGTCATTGCGCGTGCTGAATAGAGCTTCGAGGTTTGATTCCCCTCCCCTACCCCCCTGGGGCGGGCTTTTCCTCCCTGCCTCGTTCTCTGCTTGATTCGTTATTCTACTTCGTAGTCGTGGAGCGGTTCCTTCTTCTGCTTCGCGATCGCGGGGCGCCTCATGTTCTGCTTCACAGTCGTGCTGCGCCTTGTTTTCACCGCCCGCCGCCGCGCGGATGCTACCCTCAAGTTGATTGCTGGTTCCTGCTGATAGGGTGTGCCGGCCCATTCGATGTCGCATGCTTCCGGGAAACTCGCGGGGAATTTCTGCCTGGCGCCCCCTTTTCACGAGGGGTTTAACGGAGACGCGATAGCTTGCACCACATATTCGTGTCCACTGTTTATGACGACCTGTTTGCGCAGTGCTTCTGAAGACATGTTTGCCCAGCGCGAGTCCGGCTCCAGGGCCATTGCAGATTTTCGAGGCCGCGCCTTTGAACCCCGCTCTGAGTGCCACGTGTTCCACCCCTCCCTCCCTTTCTCTGCCCTGCATACCCTGTCTCGGCAAGATGAGCTTCGATCCAATTTTTGTCACAATTCCGTGCGATGCCGACAGTTGTCGCTCGAGGGTGCCATTTGCACATCAAGTCCCTCGTCTTCCTCTTCCCCCTCCTTTTCTCCCCCCCCTTCCTCTCCTCCTTCCCCCGCGTAGGGTTGACATGCATAACGCAAGGGCCGTTGACCGAATGCTTGCCCCGACGGCTGCTCACGAAATGTTTGCCCCTGCGCGTGTACCGCATGCTTTCATCGCGTGGTAGGCTGAGCGAGCTGGGGGGTCCATCGCGCTGTCCGCCCCCATCTTCCCCCGCCAAAAATGCCAAGCGCGAGTGCCCCTACGCGCTTGTTGCCGGGAAGTTGCGCTGACTGCTGCCCCGTCGTCGTCGTCGTCGTCGTCGTCGTCAAGGTCGTCGTCGTCGTCGTCGTCGTCCGCCCCCGTCGGCCAGAACCCGATTGAAATGGGCCCCCGGAACCCTCCCCGGGTCCGAGCGCACAAGTTTTCCGCGCCGCGTCCGGCCGCGACGAGGAGAGCCGCCAGGGGCCAGAGGATCTCGATCCTCGAGGCTTGAGGCTCGAACCTGGACGTCGGTGGCCGTCCCGGGATGACTCCGGCACCCCGGGGACGCAGTTTGTCGGTCCCGATCGATTTCTGACGGCCCTGGGTCCCGAAAGTGGCTCCCGCAGGCTACGACGCCGGAAGCCCGCCTCGAACTTCGAACCTCAGGGGTCGACGAAAATAGCTGGCGTCATCGGAGACGCGGCCATCTCGTCCGCCACAGCGGCGGCAGCCCAACTCCACGGGTTTCAGGCGGTGGGCGTGAGCGCGGCCCCCCCGAGCTCAGCCCACGCGCCGCTTCCGCGCGGGCGTCTGCGTAAGATTTGGGCGTCTTCGGCGCCGGGAACGGAAGGGGAGGTTCGAATCTCGAGGATCGAAGTTCGACGAGCTTTTTGTCGTTTTACGCCTCTGGAAGCCGCTTTCGGGCCCCGGGATCGTCGAAAATCGATCCACGGTGAAAAACTGCTTCGGAGGGACCCTGGGAAGGGCCCGGGGGCCGATTTTAATTCGATTTCGGTCATCCTGGGAGGAGGAGGGGGAGGGCGACGACGAGGGCGAGGAGGACGAGGAGGACGAGGAGGGCGAGGGTTGGACATGACTGGGCGCTCCCGTAAGTTGACCCGGTTCGTTCGAATGTGTTTCGCAAATATTATTGGGAATCTCGTTCAAAGTAAACTCCTACCTTCCACCCCTCCAGCCTCCGCCGCAGCCGCCCGAAGACAAATAAATTCAAATTGCGGCCGTGCCCCCAAATTTGAAGCATGCCCCTTTGCGTTGCCCGGGGCCCCCCAGGAATCCCAGGGGCCCCGACGGATTCTGTTGGTTTGTGGAGGATTCCTCGAACCTTCCATCCTGGAGGATTCATTCCTGGGCGCTCTCTTGGAGCCGTTTCCAATCAGCGGATGGCGCACCAACCGACGCGCATACGCGCGCGCGTGGCGCGTGCTCACTACTGTGTTGACCGCGCTTGAACAGTCGCCATGCTGGCCTGGAGACTTAAGTGAGCCCTGAGCGGTGACCGATTGGATGTTGAACTTAACAGTGGCTCACCACCTATGAGCGAATTGGCATAGCCAACGACGCGCGTGTGCGCGCGCGTGCTCAGCTGTATTGACCGCAATGGACCACTCGCCATGTAGGCCTGGAAATTCAAATGAGCCCTCAGCATTGACCGATTGGATTTTGAAGTGATGATGGGTTCACCACCTATCTGTGCATTGGCACAGCCAACGACGCGTGCGCGCGTGGCGCGTGCTTAGTTTTGTATTGGCCGCAGTAGAATGCTTGCCATGATGGCCTGGAAAATCAAGCCAGCCCTTGGCGGTGACCGTTTGGGTTGTGAAGTTCACATGGATTCGCCACCGATCAGTGAATTGGCACAGCCAGCGACGCGAGTACGCGCGCGCACGCGCGCGGTGCGCGTGATCAGTTCTGGCTTGGCCGCAGTAGAACAGTCGCCATGTTGGCCTGGAAACGCAAGTGAGCCCTTAGCGGTGACCGATTGGATTTCAAAGTTGACACTGGTTCACCGCTTATCAGCGACTTAGCACAGCCAACGACGCGCGCGTCGCGTGCTCAGTTCTGCATTGAGCGCAATAGAACAGTCACCATGTGGCCAGGAGGCTGACGTGAGCCCTTAGCGGCAGCCGATTGGTTAACATGGCTCCACCGCGTGTCAGGAAATGGGCACAGCCAACGACGCGTGCGCGCACGCGCGTGCTCAGTTCTGTGGTTCGTCAAAGAACCGCGGCAATGTTGGCCTGGAGACTCAAGTGAGCCCTTAGCGGGGACCGATTTGATTTTGAAGTGAACATGGGTTCACCACCCATCAGTGAATTGGCACAGCCAACGACGCGCGCACGCGCGCGCGCGTGGCGCGTGATCGGTTCTTGCATTGGCCGCAATAGAACAGTGGCCATTTGGGCCTGGAACCTCAAGTGGGCCCTTAGCGGTGACCGATTGGATTTTGAAGCGAACCTGGGCGCGCAAACTATCAGTACCTTGGCACAACCAACGGCGCGCGTACGCGCGCTTGACAAGGTGTCAGTTCTGTATTGACCGCAACAGAATAGTCGCCATTTTGTCCAGGAAACTCACGTGAGCCTTTAGCGGTGGCCGATTGGATTTTGAAGTTAACCTGCGTTTGTCACTTACCAGTGAATTTGCGCCGCCAGCGGCGTGCGCGCGCGTGGCGCGTGCTCAGTTCTGTATTCACCGCAAAAGAGCAGTCGCCATTTTGGCATGGAAAATCAAGTGAGCCCGTAGCGCTGACCGGTTGAATTTCGAAATGAACATGCGCCCACCACTTATCACTGGATTGGCACATCAAATGACGCGCGCGCGTGGCGCGAGCTCAGTTCTGCATCGACAGCAAAACAGGCGCCACGTTGGTCTGGAGACTCAAGTGAGACTTTAGCGGCAGCCAACGACGCGCGCGCGTGGCGAGCGCTCAATTCTGTACTGGCCGCACTAGAACAGTCGCAATGTTGGACTGGAAGCTCAAGTGAGCCCTTAGCGGTGACCGATCGGATGTTGAAGTTAGGGTGGGTTTTATCTGTGAAGAATTGGCACAGGGGGCTCGTGCTCACTTCTGTATCGGCCGCACCATAAGAATCGCCACGTTGGCCGGGAAGCTCAAGTGAGCCCTGAGCGGTGACCGATTAGATTTTAATGTTAGCATGGGTTCGCTATCTACCAGTGAATTGGCACAGCCAACGACGCGCGCACGCGCGCGTGGCGCGTGCTCGGTTCTGCATTGGCCGCAATGGACGGTCGCCATGTTGGCTTGGAAACTCAAGCGAGGCCTCCGCGGTGGCCGGTTTTATTTTATAGTGAACATGGGTTCACCACCTGTCAGTGAATTGGCACAGCCAACGTCGCGCGCGCGCGCCCGTGGCGCGCACTCTCTTCTGCATTGATCACAATAGAACAGTCGCCATGCTGGCCTGGAAACATCATAGGGGTCACTACATCACCAGGGACAACGCCAAGAAAACAACGTCGACGACGCACGGGGGCATCAACGCTAGGGGGGTGGAAGCCAAAACTCGCGACGGGGGCCCGCGAGAGAAAGGGTAACTGGACAAAAAAAAAAAAAACAACGACGACGGCATCCCGGGCGGCAAACACATTCGAAAAAAAACGACGAAGAGACTCTCCCCGAACACTTCCCTGAATCTCCTACTTGCACTTGGGTTTTGCACTAGGGCCTTAAAGAAAAGGAATTGCACTACTACTACTACTACTACTACTACTACTACTACTACTACTACTACTACTACTACCACTTGTACTAAGGAGTTGTACCAGGGAGATGCGCTAGGGAGCTGCACAATGGATATGAAGTGGTACTACCAGGGAGCCAGGGAGTTGTGCTAGGGAGTTGTGTTACTACTACTACTACTACTACTACTACTACTACTACCACTACTACCACTACTACTACTACTACTACTACTACTACTACGACTACTACTACGACTACTACTACTACTTTTACTACTATTACTACTACTACTACTACTACTGCTACATCTACGCCTACTACGACTGCTATCACTACTACTTCTACTGCTACTGCTACTACTACTACTACTACTACTACGGCAACTACTACTACTACTACTACGACTACGACTACGATTACGACTACGACTACGACGACTACTACTACTACTACTACTACTACTACTACTACTACCACCTACCAACCTACCTACCTACCTACCTACCTACCTACCTACCTACCTACCTACCTACTACTACTCCTCCTCCTCCTACGACTACTACTACTACTACTACGACTACTACTACGACTACTACTACTCCGACTACTCCTACGACTACTACGACGACTACTACTACTACTACTACTACTACGACTGCTACTTGTACTTGGGAGTCGTATGGCCAACGTGGCGACCTGTCCATTGTCGACAACGCTGGAATCCTCACGCGGTGCGCGCGCACGCGCGCGGGGCGTCTGTAGTGGCCATGACAGAGAACGTACTGAAGAAGCCAGGTTACCTCCGAAACGCAATCATTCACCGCTAAGAGTCACTTTAGTTTCCAGGCCAACATGGCGGCTTTTCCATTGTCGACAATAAGGAAAGCCTCACGCGGCGCGCGCGCTCGCGGGGAGTCTGTAGCGGCCACGACAGAGGTCGTGCGCAAGAAGCCATGTGACCTCGGAAATCACGGCGGTCACCGCTCAGGGCCCAGTTTAGTTTCCAGGCCCAAATAGCGACTTTTCCATTGTCGACAATGAGGAAATCCCCACGCGGTGCGCGCGCGCACGAGGGGAGTCTGTAAGTTAGTGGCCATGAAAGAGCACATGCGCAAGAAGCCAGGTTACCTCGGAAATGCAACCGGTCACTGCTAAGGGGCCACTTTAGTGTCCAGGCCAACATGGCGACTTGTCCGTTGTCGACATAAGGAAAGTCCTGACGCGGCGCGCGCGCGCTGGGAGCCTGTGGAGGCCATGACAGAGAACATGCACAAGAAACCATGTCACCTCCCAAATCCAATCGGTCACCGCGAAGGGGCCACTATGCTTTCCAGGGCAACATTGCGACTGTTCCATTCTCGACAATAAAAAATCCCCACGCGGTGCGCGCGCGTGGGGAATCAGTGGTGGCCATGGCAGAGAACATACACAATAAGCAACGTTGCCTCGGAAATCCCATCGGTAAGCGCTAAGGGCCACTTTAGTCTCCAGGCCAACATAGCGACATCTCCATTGGCGACAATAAGGAAAGCCTTACGCGGCGCGCGCGCGGGCAGTCTGCGGTGGCCATGACAGAGAGCATCTACAAGAAACCATGTCACCTCGGAAATCCAATCGGCCCCGCTACGGGGCCACCTTAGTATCCAGTGATGGGGGTCCTCCCATGTCTTGATCTCCGTTCTGGTTTATTTTCAAAGAACGTTCGCCGCCGCACCGTCGGTTTTGCTTGGCCGGCGCGGCACATCCATCTATCTGCGCATACCCCCCCGGGCGCCGTCGGACCGATGCGTCTGCGCAGTCTCTGTTGATCTGTCTGCCCCAACCCAGGCGCCGTCGCACCCTCGGCTTTGCTTCGCCGGTGGCGTCCATCCATGCATCTATCTGTGCCGCGCCCGGTCGCCGTCGCACGGGCGCAGACTTGCATGCGACCGCACCGGCGCATTCTATTGTGGGCAATGCAGAACTCAGACGCGCGCGCGCGCGACAGAGTTCTGCATTGTCAATAATAGAATCGGTGACATGTATTCCCAAAAACTGAATTCAAAATTTCTGTGGCTCTTTAAGGGGGGCCGACGGACGCGTCGACCTTTCTATTGTGGACCATGCAGAACTCAGACGCGCGCGCGACAGAGTTCTGTATTGTCCGCATTAGCATAGTCGACATGTAATTCCAAAAGCTGAATTCAAAATTTCTGTGGCTCCTTAAGGGGGCAGACGGAAGCGTCGACTTTTCTGGTGTGGACATAACATCACTCAGACGCGCACGCGCTGACTTCTGCATCGCCACCTTGGCATAGTCGACATGTAACTCCAACAAATGAATTCAAAATTCCTGTGGCTCTTCAAGGAGGCCGACAGACGCGTCGACTTTTCTATAGTGGGAGATACAGAGCTCCGACGCGCGCGCAACAGAGTTCTGAATCGTCCACAATAGAGAAGTCGACATGTAATTCCAAAAACTGGAGACAAAATTTCTATGGCTTTTGAAAAGGGCGACGGACGCGTCGACTTTTCTATTGTGGGCAATACAGAACTCAGACGCGCGCGCGACAGAGTTCTGTATTGTCCACAATAGAAGCCGATGTGTAGTTCCAAAAACTGAATTCAAAATTTCTGTGGCTCTTTAAGGAGGCCGACGGACGCGTACACATTTCTAGTGTGGACAATACAAGACCCAGAGGCGCGCGCGACAGAGTCCTGTGTTTGTCCAGAATATAAAAGTCGACATGTGATTCCAAAAATGGGATTCAAAATTTCTGTGGCTCCTTAAGGGGGCCGACGGACGCGTCGACTTTTCTATTGTGGACAATGCAAAACTCAGACGCGCGCGCGCGCGACAGAGTTCTGTATTGTCCACAATAGAAAAGTCGACATGTAGTTCCAAAAACTGAATTCAAAATTTCTGTGGCTCTTTAAGGAGGCCGACGGACGCGTCGACTTTTCTAGCGTGGACAATAAAGAACTCAGACGCGCGCGCGCGCGCGAGCGCGACAGAGTTCTGTATTGTCCAGAATAGAAAAGTCGACATGTAGTTCCAAATGCTGAACTCAAAATTTCTGTTGCTCTTTAAGGGGGCCGACGGACGAGTCCACTTTCTATTGTGGACAATGCAGAACTCAGACGCGCGCGCGCGACAGGGCTCTGTAGTGTCCATAATAGAAAAGGTGATATGTTCTCCAAAAACTGATTTCAAAATTTCTGTGGCTCTTTTAAGGGGGCCGACGGACACATCCATATTTCTAGCGTGGACAATACAGAACTCAGACGCGCGCGCCAAAGAGTTCTGAATCGTCCGCAATAGAGAAGTCGGCATGTAATTTTCAAAAACTGGATTCAAAATGTCTGTGGCTTTTTAAGGAGGCCGACGGACGCGTCCACATTTCTAGCGTGGACAATACAGGACTCAGACGCGCGCGCGCGACAGAGTTCTGCATTGTCCACAATAGAAAAGTCGACATGTAGTTCCAAAAACTGAATTCAAAATTTCTGTGGCTCTTTAAGGAGGCCGACGGACGCGTCGACTTTTCTAGCGTGGACAATAAAGAACTCAGACGCGCGCGCGCGACATAGTTCTGTATTGTCCACAATAGAAAAATCTACATTTAGTTCCAAATACTGAACTCAAAATTTCTGTGGCTCCTTAAGGGGGCCGACGGACGCGTCGGCTTTTCTATTGTCGACAATACAGAACTCAGACGCGCGCGCGCGCGCGCGACAGAGTTCTGTATTGTCCACAATAGAATAGGTGACATGTACCTCCAAGAACTGAATTGAAAATCTCTGTTGCTTTTTAAGAAGGCAGACGGACTCCTCCACATTTCTAGCGTGAACAATACAGAACTCAGACGTGCGCGCGCTCGCGACAGAGTTCTGTATTGTCCACAATATAGAAGTCGACATGTGATTCCAAAAAACTGAATTCAAACTTTCTGTGGCTCTTTAAGGAGGCCGACGGACGCGTCGATTTTTGTAGTGTGGACAATACAGAAATCGGGCGCGCGCGACAGAGTTCTGTATTGCCCACAGTAGCATAGTCGACATGTAACTCAAAAAAAAACTGAATTCAATTTTTCTGTTGCTCATTAAGGAGGCAGACGGACACGTCGCTTGTTTCTAGTGTGGACATTACATAACTCAGACGCGCGCGCGACAGAGTTCTGTATTGTCCGCATAGGCGACATGTAATTCCAAATGCTGAATTCAACATATCTGTGGCTCCTAAATGAGGCCGACGGACGCGTCGACCTTTCTTTTGTGGACAATGCAGAACTCAGACGCGCGCGCGCACGCGCGACACAGTTGTGTACTGTCCACAATAGAGTAGGTGACATGCATTTCCAAAAACTGATTTCAAAATTTCTGTGGCTCTTCAAGGAGGCCGACGGACGCGTCCACATTTCTAGTGTGGACAATACAAAACTCAGACGCGCGCGCGCGAACGCGACAGAGTTCTGTATTGTCCACAATAAAAAAGTCGCCATGTAATTCCAAAAACTGAATTCAAAAATTCTGTGGCTCTTTAAGGAGGCTGGCGGACGCGTCGACCTTTCTAGTGTGGACAATACAGAATTCATGGCAACGATGGACCGCCGAGGCGCTCGGATTGCACTTCCGCGCGCCTGCGCGCCCTTGAAGGCACCGCAGGGCCCCTTCGGTGGCCCGTAGGCTGCCGCGCGGCAGCGAAGGCTCGCATGTTGGCAAGTGTGTCGCTAGCCACGCCGCAAGCGCACTCGCTGGAATCAGCGCCGCGCTGCCTCCAGCGAGTGCGCTTACGGCGTGGCTAGCGACACACCGGCCCGGGCCGGTGTGTCGCTAGCCACGCCGTAAGCGCACTCGCTGGAATCAGCGCCGCGCGTGAGCGAGTGCGCTTGCGGCGTGGCTAGCGACACACCGGCCCGGGCCGGTGTGTCAGCACTCGCTGGAGGCAGCGCCGCGCTGCCTCCAGCGAGTGCGCTTACGGCCCGGTGTGTCGCTAGCCACGCCGTAAGCGCACTCGCTGGAATCAGCGCCGCGCTGCCTCCAGCGAGTGCGCTTGCGGCGTGGCTAGCGACACACCGGCCCGGGCCGGTGTGTCGCTAGCCACGCCGTAAGCGCACTCGCTGGAATCAGTCGCTGCATTCGCTAGCGCTGACACGGCGCATTCGCGCCAGTAGGGCGATTGTGGGCCATTGCGCAGCTGCGCCGATAGGCGGGCGCATTCGCTTGATTCAGCGCTCCAGGATGGCCAGCAAGATCGATGACGTGTCGCTGGAGCGGGGGGGCTGCCCCCCCACCGTAGCGACACTCCGGTCCGGTACTGAGTGTCGCTCGGCCCTTCCCTGTTGCAGTGTTGGCGCGACACCCAATGGCGAGGGAAGATGAGAGGGGAGTCCACACTGCAGCGCGGGAGGGCCGAGCGACACTCAGCACCGGACCTGAGTGTCGCTACGGCGGGGGGGCCGCCCCCCTGCTCTAGCGACGCAATTTTTTGTTCAATCGACGTGGTTGGCTTGCTTGGGCCGCTGAATCGAACAAGTGCGCTTTGGCATGACCTGGCGGACATCAACCCAGCCCGCTCTCCGTCTCTTTCTTGCCCTGTTTCGCACCCTCCACTTCCCGGCCATTCACCCTATTTCCTCACGCAGTGCTTGCACTTAGGGGTTCTTACTTCTGTTCTAAGGAACTGGGCCTGTGGGCCGGTCTGGCGGCTCCCTGCCGGCCGTCGCCGCCCCGTCGCCGCCTCGTCGCCGCCCGTCGTCTGGGCCGGTGTGCCGGCCTTGCGGTTCCGTGCCGGCCGTCGCCGCCCCGTCGCCGCCGGTTGCCTGGGCCTGTGCGTCGGTGTGGCGGCTCCAGGCCGGCCGTCGCCGCTCCGTCGCCACATCGTCGCCGCCCACAGAGATTGCACGACATAGACTTGCCCACATAGCTTGCCCACATAGATTGCACCACATAGGTTGCACCACATAGATTGCCCCACATAGAATGCACCACATAGCGTACACCGCGTAGAGTGCACCACAGATATTGCGCCACATGGATTGCACCACATAGGTTGTACCACATATATTGTGCCACATATATATACATATACATATATGTATATATATATATATATATTGCACCACGTAGACTGCACCACATAGACTGCACCACATAGTCTGCATCACATAGCTTACACCACATATATTGAACCGCGGATATTACACCACATAGCTTCCACCACATATCGTGCACCACATAGATTGCATCACATAGCTTACACCACATCGATTGCACCGCATAGAGCGCACGCACGATGTAGCTTACACCACGCAGATTGCACGACAGAGATTGCACGCACCACAAAGCCTACACCACATAGATTGCACAACATAGGGTGCACGAACCACGTAGCTTACACCACATAGTTTGCACCACAAATATTGTACGCGTTACTTAACGTACACCACATCTATTGCACCACATAGAGTGCACGGAGCACATAGCTTACACCACAGATATTGCATGCACCACATAGCTTACACCACATATTTTGCACCACAACGACTACACGCATCACATAGCGCTTACCACATATATTGCACAACAGAGAGTGCACGCACCACATAGCTTGCACTCATAGAATGCACCACATGAAGTGCACGCACCACATAGCTTGCAGCACAGATATTGCACCACAGAGATTGCCCGCACCACAAAGCCTACACCACATATATTGCACCACAGAGGTTGCACGCACCACGTAGCCTATACCACATATATTGCACCACACATATTGCACGCGCCACGTAGCTTACACCACATATATTGGACCGCATAGAGTGCACGCACCACATAGCTTACACCAAATAGATTGCATCACAGAGAATGCACGCACCACATAGCTTGAACCATATAGATTGCACCACAGAGGTTGCACGCACCACTAAGGTTACAGCACATATATTGCACCACATGGGGTGCACGCGCTACACACCTCACACCACATTCCAATACGTTTCCAAGAGGACCCCAAGACGGTTCTAAGAGGGCCCATGTCCAACTCCGAGTTGGACATGGCCAAGGCCCTGGGAAGAGCCCAAGAGGGCCCCAAGACGTTTCCAAGATGGCCCCAAGAGAATCCCAAGAGGGCCCCAGACCAACTCTATGGCATAGAATTGGTTTGGGGCCCTCTTGGGGGCCTCTTGGAGCCGTCCTGGGGCCCTCTTGGGCCCCTCTGACGGCCCCGGGAAGGGTCCCAAAAGGCCCCGAGCGGGTTCCAAGAAGCTCGAAGAGGGCCCCAAGAGGCTCCCATGAGGGCCTCGAGATCGGTCACGCGACAAAGGCGTCGCGTGACCGCTCTTGGGGACCTCTTGGGGCCGTCTTGGGGCCCTCCTGGGCCCTTCCGAGGGCCCTGGGAAGGGGCCAAGAAGGCCCCAAGAGCGCTCTAAGAGGGCCCTAAGAGGGTCCCAAGAAGGGCCCAAGAGCGCATGTCGTGTGCATGTCGTCGTCGTTCTGGGCCCCATGTCCACGACATGCGCACGACATGCGCGATAAGAGCCCTCTGGGGGCTCTCTCGGAACCTGCTTGGGGCTATATTGGGCCCCTCTTGGAGCCGTCTTGGGGTTCTCTTGGGCCCTTCCGAAGGCCCCGGGAAGGGTCCAAAAGGGCCCCGAGAGGGCTCCAAGGGGCTCCAAGAGGGCCCCAAGAGGCCCCCAAGAGGGCCCCGAGATCGGTCACGCGAGAGAGGCTTCGCGTAAACGCTCTTGGGAGTTTCTTGGAACCGTTATGGGGCTCTCTTGGGCCCCTCCGACGGCCCTGGGAAGGGTCCAGGAGGGTCGACGGGGCCTGGGAAGGGCCATTTCTTTTATGTCATAGGGGCCGATGTGTCGCGGGCGGGTCGCGAGGCGGGTGGGTCGCGGGTGGGTCGCAGGCGCTGCGCCCGCCTGCCCGCGCCCTCACTGTTATCCGCAATTGCGGGGTGCTACGTATCCCCCCCGTGGCCATCTTGGGCCTTTCCTGGGGGCCCGCTTCGGGCCCTGTCGGGGGCCCTCTTGGAGCCCTCTTGGGGCACTCTTGGAGGCCTCGGCCCCCTCCAAGACGGCCTGGGAGGGCTCCAGGACGGCCCCAAGGATGCCCCAAGTGAGTTCCAGAGGCCCCAAGTGCGGCGTGCAATTGCACACCTTCCTTGGGGCCATCTTCTTGGGGCCCTCGGGCCTCTTCAAGACGGCCTGGGAGGGCTCCAAGAGGGAGTTCGAATGTCACGGAGTGGGTGCAAGACGGCCTGGGAGGGCTCGGCTCCAAGAGGGCGTCCAAATATCACGGAGTCGGTGCAAGACGGCCTGGGAAGGACCCAAGAGGGAACTACAATGTCACGGAATCGGTGCAAGTCGGCCTGGGAGGGCTCGACGACGACGACGACGACGACGCAACGGGGGCAGCTCACGACGACGACGACAGCTCACGACGACGACGACGACGACGACGACGAAGACGACGACGACAGCTTACGAACTTCTGGCGGTTGAGGGCGGCCAGTGTGGCCACGCCCGTCCACCACTCTGTCCCTCTTTCCGCCCTCCCCTCCCCTCATCCCCCATCACTCCGGCCTCTCCGTCCATCTGTCCCCTCCCTCCTCTCCTCCCCGGTCGGTTTTCTGGCCATGGCTCGGGCCTCCGGCGGCCGCTCGGGACGATTCCCGCACCCCCGGGACACACTTTTCCATCCCGGGTCATTTTGTGACGGCTCCGGGGTCTGGAAGCGGCCCCAGGGGGCCGAAAACGACAAACAACTGCCTCGAATCTCGAAGTCTTCCTCCTCCTCCTCCTCCTCCTCCTCCTCCTCCTCTTCCATGACGGGGCGCTGCTGTTCAACCCTATCGATTAGCTACTTCTTCTCTGGTTTTCGGCGTAATGCCAGGGTTACCCTGAACTTACCCAAGCATTTCAAAGTGTTGTGAAACAGCACTAAATACAACCTCATTATTCTGGGACCGGCCTGGGGCTTGAAAGTATAGGGTCACTTTGAATTTACCGACGAAGCATAAAAGCTTCGGCCACACTAGCATCGTCGACATGTAATTCCAAACACTGAATTCAAAATGTTGTTGCTCTTTTAAAAAAGCAGACGGACGCGTCGACTTTTCTTAATGTGGACGTTATATGACTCAGATGCGTGCGCGTGCGACAGAGTTCTGTATTGTCTGTCCACATTCGCCAAAATGGCATGGAATCCCACAAATTGAAATAAACATTTCTGTGGCTTTTTAAGGAGGCCGACGGACGCGTCGACTTTTCTGGCGTGGACAATACAGAACTCAGACGCGCGCGCGCGCGACAGAGTTCTGTATTGTCCACAATAGAATAGGTGACATGCATTTCCAAAGACTGAATTCAAAAATTCAGTGGCTCTTTAAGGAGGCCGACGGACGCGTCCACATTTCGAGTGTGGACAATACAGAACTCAGACGCGCGCGCGCGCGACAGAGTCTTGTGTTGTCCAGAATATAAAAGTCGACATGTGGTTCCAAGAACTGAATCCAAAATATCTATGGCCCTTTAGAGTGGCCGACGGGCGCGTCGACTTTTCTATTGTGTGTAAAACTCAGACGCGCGCTCGCGCGACAGAGTTCTGTATTGTCCACAATAGCAAAGTCGACATGTAATTCCAAAAACAGAATTAAACAATTCTGTGGGTCTTTAAGGAGGCCGACGGACGCGTCCACCTCTTTCTAGTGTGGACAATACAGGACGCAGACGCGCGCGCGCGCGACAGAGTTCTGTATTGTCCACATTAGCATCGTCGACATGCGATTGCAAAAACTGAATTCAAAATTTCTGTGGCCTTCTAAGGAGGCAAACGGACGCGTTCACCATTCTAGTGTGGACAATACAGAACTCAGACGCGCGCGCGCGCGACAGAGTTCTGTATTGTCCACAATAGCAAAATCGACATGTGATCCCAAAAACTGAATTCAAAATCGATTTTTCTAGTGTAGACAAGGCAGAACTCAGACGCGCGCGCGCGACAGAGTTCTGTCTTGTCCACACTAGCAAAGTCGACATGTGATTCCAAAACCTGAATTCAAAATTTTTGCGGCCCTTGAAGGAGGCCGACGGACGCGTCGTGTTTTCTGTTGTGGACAGTACAGAACTCAGACGCGCGCGCGCGCGACAGAGTTCTGTATTGTCCACAACAGAAACAGTCGACATGTAATTCCAAAAACGGAATTCAAAATGTCCGTGGCCATTTAAGGACGCCGACGGACGCGTCGTGTTTTCTATTGTGGAAAATGCAGAACTCAGACGCGCGCGCGCGCGACAGAGTTCTGTATAGTCCACGATAAAATAGGTGCCATGTATCTCCAAAAACTGAATTCAAAATTTATGTGGCTCTTTGAGGAGGCCGACGGACGCGTCCACATAGCTAGTGTGGACAATACAGAACTCAGAAGCGCGCGACAGAGTTCTGTATTGTCCACATTCGCATAGTCGACTTGTGATTGCAAGAACTGAATTCAAACTTTCTGTGGCTCTTTAAGGAGGCCGACGGACGCGTCGACTCTTCTATTGTGGACAATACAGAACTCAGACGCGCGCGCGCGCGACAGAGTTCTGTATTGTCCACATTAGCATAGTCGACATGTAATTCCCAAACTGAATTCAAAAATTCTGTGGCTCTTTAAGGAGGCCGACGGACGCGTCGACTTATCTAGTGTGGACCATACAGAACTCAGACGCGCGCGCGGCAGAGTTCTGTATAGTCCACATTAGGAAAGTCGACGCGATTTCAAAAACTGAATTCAGAAGTTCGGCGGCTCTTTGAAGAGGCCGACGGACGCGTCCACCTCTTTCTAGTGTCGACAATACAGGACTCAGACGCGCGCGCGCGACAGAGTTCTGTATTGTCCACAATAGAAAAGTCGACATGTGCTTTCAAAAAAAGAATTCCAAATTCCGGTGGCTCTTTGAGGAGGCCGACGGACGCGTCGACTGTTCTAGTGTGGGCAATGCAGAACTCAGACGCGCGCGCGCGACAGATTTCTGTATTGTCCTCAATAGCAAAGTCGACATGTGATTCCAAAACCTGAATTCAAAATGTGTTGTGGCTCTTTAAGGAGGCCGACGGACGCGCCCACATTTCTAGTGAGGACGCTACAGAATTCAGACGCTCGCGCGACAGAGTTCTGTATTGTCCACAGTATAAAAGCCGACATGTGATTCCAAAAACTGAATTCAAAAATTCTGTGGCTCTTTGAGGAGGCCGGCGGTCGCGTCGACTTTTCTAGTGTGGACAATGCAGAACTCAGACGCGCGCGACAGAGTTCTGTATAGTCCACATTCGCACAGTTGACATGTGCTTTCAAAAAAGAATTCCACATTCCCGTTGCTCTATGAGGAGGCCGACGGGCGCGTCGACCTTTCTATTGTGGGCAATACAGAACTCAGACGCGCGCGCGAGACAGAGCTCTGTATTGTCCACAATAAGATAGGTGGCGTGAATCTCCAAAAACTGAGTTCAAAATTTCTGTGGCTCTTTAAGGAGGCCGACGAACGCTTCCGCATTACGAGCGTGGACAATACAGAACTCAGACGCGCGCGCGCGCGACAGAGTCCTTTGTTGTCCAGAATATAAAAGTCTGCATGTAATTCCAAAAACTAAATTCAAAATTCGGTGGCTCTTTGAGGAGGCCGGCGGGCGCGTCGACTTTACTAGTGTGTATAACTCAGACGCGCGCGCGCGACAGAGTTCTGAATTCTACACAATGGCACAGTCGACGTGTAATTCCAAAAACAGAATTCAAAATTTATGTGGCTCTTTAAGGAGGCCGACGGACGCGTCGACTTTTCTGTTGCGGACAATACAGAACTCAGACGCGCGCGCGCGCGACAGAGTTCTGTATTGTTCACAATAGACCAGGTGACATGTATCTCCAAAAACAGAATTCAAAATTTATGTGGCTCTTTGAGGAGGCCGGCGGACGCATCGACTTTTCTAGCGTGGGCAATGCAGAACTCCGACGCGCGCGCGCGACAGAGTTCTTGTATTGTCCCCATTAGCATGGTCGACATGTAATTCCAAAAACTGAATTCAAACTTTCTGTGGCTCTTCCAGGAGGCCGACGGACGCGTCGACTCTTCTATTCTGGACAGTACAGAACTCAGACGCGCGCGCGCGGCAGACTTCTGAATCGTCCACATTGGCATATTCGACATGTATTTCCAAACGCTGAATTCAAAGTTTCTGTGGTTCTCTAAGGGGGCGGACGGGCGCGTAGACTTTTCTAGTGTGGACAATGCAGAACTCACACGCGCGCGCGAGAGTTCTGTATTGTCCACAATAGACTAGGTGACATGTAATGCCAAAAACAGAATTCAAAATTTCAGGGGCTCTTCAAGGAGGCCGGCGGACGCGTCGACTTTTCTATAGTGGACAATGCAGAACTCAGACGCGCGCGCGCGCGACAGAGTTCTGTATTGTCCACAATCGCAAAATCGGCATGTGATCCCAAAAACTGAATTCAAAATTTCTGCGGCTCTTTAAGGAGGCCGACGGACGCGTCGACTCTTCTATTGTGGACAATACAGAACTCAGACGCGCGCGCGCGACAGAGTTCTGCATTGTCCACATAAGCATAATCGACATGCAATTCCGAAAAAATGAATTCAAAATTTCTGTGGCTCTCTAAGGAGGCCGACGGACGCGACGATTTTTCTAGTGTGGACAATACAGAACTCAGACGCGCGCGCGCGCGACAGAGTTCTGTATTGTCCACAATGATTTCCAAAAACTGAATTCAAAATGCCTGTGGCGTTTTAACGAGGCCGACGGACGCGTCCACTTGTCTAGTGTGGGCAATGCAAAAGTCAGAAGCGCGCGACAGAGTTTTTGCATTGTCCACACTAGAACAGTCGACATGTAATTCCACAAACTGAATTCAAACATTCTATGTACAGGGCATCTGTCTGCCCCCCCCCCGTCGCCGTCGCACCGCGCGGAGAGTTTCGGAAACAAGTGGAAGGTCCATCTGTCGCGGCCCCGCCGGTCGCTGTCGCACCGTTAGCCAACCTGCGTGATTTGTGCTGCGCATGTGTGTGGCCCCCCCCCCGTCGCCGTCGCGCCAAAAATATTGCGTGCCACGCGTGCTTGAACTGAGCTGTCCACGGCGAGCATATCGCACATCGCACAGCTCAGTTGACCGATTAAAAAATGGCCCGTGCGACGACAGATCGTTTTTGCGCATTTGTCCACGACGGGCCCGTTGCCGCCGCACTTGGGAGATCCCGTCGGGGGGGGGCCCTTCATCAGTAGTGAGCACGCGCCACGCGCGCGCGCGTATGCGCGTCGTTGGAGGTGCCATCCGCTGATTGGAAGCGGCCCCAAGAGAGCGCCCATGAAGGAATCCTCCAGGATGGAGGGTTCGAAAGATCCTCCACAAACCAACAGAATCCGCCCGGGCCCCTGGGATTCCTGGGGGGCCCCGGGCGACGCAAAGGGGCATGCTTCAAATTTGGGGGCACGGCCGCAATTTGAAAATATTCTTCTCCGGGCGCCTCCGGCGGAGCCTGGAGGGATGGAGGGTTGGAGTTTAATTTGAACGAGATTCCCAATAATATCTGCGAAACACATTCGAACGAACCGGGTCAACTTACGGGGGCGCCCCGTCATTTCCAACCCTCGCCCTCCTCGTCTTCCTCGTCCTCCTCGTCCTCGTCGTCGCCCTCCCCCTCCTCCCCCCAGGATGACCGAAATCAAATTAAAATCGGCCCCCGGGCCCTTCCCAGGGCCCCCTCCGAAGCAGTTTTTCACCTTGGATCGATTTTCGACGATCCCGGGGCCCGAAAGCGGCGTCCACAGGCGTAAAACGACAAAAAACTCATCAAACCTGGATCCTCGAGGTTCGAACCTCCCCTTCCGTTCCCAGCGCCGACGACGCCTCAAATCCTACGAAGACGCCTGCGCGGAAGCGGCGCGTGGGCTGAGCTCGGGAGGGCCGCGCTCACGCCCGCCGCCTGAAACCCGTGGAGTTGGGCTGCCGCCGCTGTGGTGGACGAGATGGCCGCGTCTCCGATGACGCCAGCTATTTTCGTCGACCCCTGAGGTTCGAAGTCCGAGGCGGGTTTCCGGCGTCGTAGCCTGTGGAGGCCATTTTCGGGGCCCAGGACCGTCAGAAATCAATCCGGAACGACAAACTGCGCCCCGGGGGTGCCGGAGTCATGCCGAACGGCCACCAGAGTCCCCGAGACCGAATTATGGCCCGATAACCGACTGGGTCGGGTCGGCGTTCACGTCCAGGTTCGAACCTCAAGCCTCGAAGACCGAGATCCTCTGGCCCCTGGTGGCTCTCCTCGTCGTCGCGGCCGGACGCGGCGCGGAAAACTGGTGCGCTCGGGCCCCGGGGGGGTTCCAGGGTCCCATTTCAATCGGGTTTTGGCCGACCGACGGGGACGACGACGACGACGACGACGACGACGACGACGACGACGACGACGACGACGACAACGGGGCAGCAGTCAGCGCAACTTCCCGGCAACATGCGCGTAGGGGCACTCGCGCATGGCTGTTTTTTGGTGGGGGAAGATGGGAGCGGACAGCGCGATGGAACCCCCAGCTCGCTCACCCTACCACGCGATGAAAGCATATGGTACACGCGCAGGGGCAAACATTTAGTGAGCAGCCCTCGGGGCAAGCATTCGGTCAACGGCCCTTGCGTTATGCATGTCAACCCTACGCGGGGGAAGGAGGAGAGGAATGGAGGGGGGGGAGGAGGAGGAGGAGGAGGAAGAGGACGACGAGGGACTTGATGCGAAAATGACACCCTCGAGCGACAACTGTCGGTATCGCGCGGAATTGTAACAAAAATTGGATTGAACTTCGTCTTGCCGAGACAGGGCAAGCAGGGCAGAGAAAAGGAGGGAGGGGGGAACACGTGGCACTCATAACGGGGTTCACAGGCGCGGCCTCGAAAATCTGCAATGGCCCTGGAGTCGGACTCGCGCTGGGGAAACATGTCCTCAGAAGCACTGCGCAAACAGGTCGTCATGAACAGTGGACAGGAATCCGTTGAACCCCTTGCGAAGAGGGGGCGCCAGGCAGAAATTCCCCGCAAGCTTCTCAGAAGCATGCGATATCGAATGGGCCGGCACACCCTAACAGCAGCAACCAGGAATCAATTTGAGGGTAGCATCCGCGCGGCGGCGGGCGCAGAAAACCGGACGCAGCGCGACTGCGAAGCAGAAGAGCAAAGCGCCCCGCGATCGCGAAGCAGAAGGAAGCGCCCCACGACTACGAGGTAGAATAACGAATCAAGTAGAAAACGAGGCAGGAAGGAGAAGCCAGCCCGAGGGTGGCACGGGAAGGGGAAGCAAACCTCGAACTTCTATTCAGCACGCGCAATGACGAAGCGCACTGGAAGCCCACTCGGTTGAATCAGCGCCAAGACAAGGGGGCTGAGCCTGACGTGAAGGCCCGCGCGCGATCAAGGTTGCAACGACGCAAGGAGCTATGGAGGCCACTCCAGAAGAGGGTCTCTCTGGATAACATCCTAGGCTCGGATGGGTTGCCGCGTGCATCTTCCGAGGAGGCTGGCGAGGCTCTGGCCGTTCATTGGGGCTCGGTTTTTGGGGGGGGCATGAGTGTGATATGGATCTTTTGGCAGATCAGGTAAATCATATCGTTCCTGTTCCTGAGCTGTCTGGTGATCAGTGGCATCTGGATTTGGGCTCTTCTGAGGAACTCGTTCGCGGGCGTAAAGGCTCTATGCCTGGGCCAGACGGCATTGTGCATCCGCGTTGGAAGCCCCCCAATTCCCATTGCAGTGTCGCACGATCTCCAGTGCCATCTCATGGGCCATCGTGGCGCGGATCCCCCGGCGAGCGCGCGCGAAATGTTATTGGCATGTCTTGCGCAAGGGGGCTGTCCATCTGATCTCACCTCGTCTCCGTCTCGCTCTCCCGGTGCGTGCCGACCGCTAGCGATGGCAGACGCTGACTGCGAGATGATGCCCCTGGCGTTCTCTTGGAGATTGGAACGCGTGGCCCGCGAGACCGCGTCTAAATCACAGGCGCGCCTCAAGGGGCGCCCGATGACTGATCAAATTCTGGGCGCTGAAGTCTGGGGGCTTCAGCAGCTTACGCTGGGAAGGGATCTGGTGTGCATGTTCCTCGCGGACCTCGCTGCTGCTTGTCTGAGCGTCGTTGTTTCCTGGCCCCTTCGGTTCCTGGCCCTGATGCAAGTCCACGCTGGGGTCGTTGGTTCCTTCGAGGCGCTGTGCTCTGAGAATTTGGGGCGCGTCTGCTTCGGCGGGGAGCGGCGCAGAAGCATTCGGCTTGCCCGCGGGGTTCGCCGCGGGGGCCCATCCAGCACGCCACTCTTCGCGTTGGCTCTTGATCCTTGCATTCGTTGGGCCAGCTCACGTCTTCCAAGACTGATCCTCGCGTGCGCTGGTGGTCCGTGGCTTTGCACCGCGTGATGTCATCCTCGAGCTTCCTCTTCTGCGACCGCGGCTGCAGACTTTAGATGGCGCGGCGGTTGGTCGCACTGTGGATCTTAAGAAATGTGTGCTTGCGCATTGTGGGATGCACCTTGCACCGCGTGACTCGGCACGTACGGCGCACCTTCGAGTCTCGGGGGCCTGGAGCATCGTTGATTCAGCGTGTGCGACACGCACGATATTGGGGATCCAAATTGGGCCTGAAGGGCACGCGCAAGCGTGGCACGTAGCACATCAGATGCACCGCCAGCGCTGCATTGAGATGCGTCGTCTTCGGCTCGGGCTTGCCATGACGATTCGCGCGTATGTCATATTCGCTGCCTCGCTGCTTCGTTGCGTGATGCAGTTATGCCCGCTCTCTCGTGCTGCTCGAAAATGCGAACAGAATATGTGCCAAAAGCTCATTGCTGGTCCGCGCTTCTCGTTCCATCGCGCGATGTGTACACGTCTTCGAGACCTGAGGCTCAGTCTAGAATTCCCTGATCTGGAGTTAGCGAGTACTGCGACAAAGGTTCGGCTTGCACACCACTCTTTTGCTTTCTCCAAAATGCGGCTATTGCTTGGGGACCTAGTTATGCAAGATGACTACCATCCAGGGCGCATTAGATACCCGTGGTGGCAACACTCGTTTGCTCGAACGCTGATCTCGACCTGGTCTGCTCACATCTCTCTACGCTCGGCATTTCTGCAGGCTAAGGGGTTTCAAAGACAGCGATTCAATAGTCTGCGCGCCCGCCCCGCCCCCATCTCACCCAACCGATGCCTGAAGATGCGGGTTGCTCGGTGGCTCCCAGGGGTGTCGGCGTCTCAGACTTCAGGTGTCATCCAGGCTATCCGCAAGGTTGCCAAATATAGTTCTCTGCATCTGGGTCTTGCCGTTCTGCGGGTGCTGTCTCGAGGTGTCTGCACTAGTGCTAGCTTTCACCGTGGCCCTGAACGATGCGGCTGGAACTGTGGAAGCTCTGGCGCATCAGAGTCTATGGAGCATTATGCAGTGTGTCCTGAATTTCTTCGACTGAGTCTGGCCCTCGCCCCTTGTCTCCTACCGTTGTTTAGCGAAGGGTCCCGGCTCCATTGTTAAACCCTTTATTGCCCCCCCCGTTCCCGAGTCAGAAACTGCTGTGCGTCTCACTCCTTGACGGCTTCTTGTTTGTTCAAGCTAGTGTTCGAGAGGGCCCCCGTCTCCCGGCTGAAGACCTTTTAAAAGCCCGAAGTCGTCTTCATTGTCGGAGGCGCCCTAAAGTTCTGGAAGCCTGGGCGCGTGGCTAAGGTATTGTTCATTGGAGATGATGGAGGGTCCGTCTACTTGTCGTTGCGTGCCAGCCTCTCTGCCTCTCTCTGCACTGTTTGCTGCCGCGCGTTGCTTGGCGTCGAGTGTGGGATGGTGGTCCTCGACCCGAGGTTCCCCGAAAGCCTCCCTCTGCTCGGCCCGCTCTCTGGAGTTGAACTGAGAATGAGTTCGAGTCAGTCTTTCTTCTGCGGACGGCATGGGGCTGTGCGCATCCTGTGCAAGCCAGGGCGTGCACTGCCATGCTCTCCGCTGGCCTTTTCTGTCGTACCTGCCCGCCGCAGGTTTCCGATGAAGCACAGCAAGGCACCTGCTCTCTCTCAACGTGCACCGAATGCGTCCCTTGGCCGGGGGGCCTAGAGTCACCCTGGCTGACGGCCACTGGCTTAGTTGCTGATCTAGTGTCACCTCCTCCCCTCCCTCGTTTTTCTGGTCTCTCTCCCTCTCTCTCTCTCTCTCTCTGTTACGGAGCTCGCACGCAGGATTTTTTAATACGGGCCCAGACTGCGCCAAAGACCTATGGACTTCATTGGTTTGTTAATTCCCGCCATCATCGGTCCCGTGGGGAAAATCATCATCATCATCATCATCATCAGCAGCACCATCATCATCAGCATCATCATCACCATGATCATCATCATTTTCAGCATCATCATCATCATCATCATCATCATCATCATCGTAATCCGCCTGCTCTGGCTTGGAGACGCCTCGGGCTGAGGGCACGCGGCCGGCTGGCTGACGGGCGCCTCGCGGCGGACAGCACGGCTCGCGAACGAACGATCTCGCGCCCGCTGGCGCGCTGCCTGGTTCACCCCGCGAACCAAAGTCGGTGGCCTGCTGCAGGCGCGCCTGTGGGCGCTCGGCGAGCTGGGCGCCGGCGTCGACGAGGAGCGGCAGTCACGCCGCAGTGGCGGGGCCCAGCCCTGGGCGCGGTCCGACCGCCCGGGGCGACGGTGCCAGCCTCGGCGTCGCCGCGCGGAACGTGACGTGGCTCTGCTCCGCGGCTCTTGGCGAGCTTGGCACGGCCCTCGCCGTGAAATTGGTGGCAGCTTGCACGGGGGGGGAGGAGGAAACAGGCTGTGATGCCTGGACAGTGTCGTCGGCGGCCGCGCAGGCGTGGGGGCCCGATGCCTGGAGGGACCACTGAGATGACCAGCGTTCGTGGGAGATGGTGTGCCCGATGGTGTCCCTAAGGCTCCCGTGGAACAGCGTGTGGACCCTGGGAATGTCCAACAACGCAGCCTGGTTGGGGCGCGGTGGCCGTACTGGCCGATGCGCAGGCTAGTTTCGGGTGGTGGACCAGGAAGCTGTTGCACGAGTGGTACGTGTACGACTCCTTGAAGTGAGGTGCGTCGACAGCACGGGCTGGTCGCACGGCGTGCTCAGAACTGCACTGGTCAGGATGTTGCTGCCGTTGCCCAGGCGGCCCCGATCCAGGGGCCCTCCGGGACGATCGCTGGGCCAGGGCAGCCGCTACGCTTGCAGCCGCACCGTGCGCTGCCGCCACGGTGCCGAGGGCAGCGAATCGGAGCCCGCTTGCAGTTTCTGAAGCCACTCGGGCCGCGACCGGGGAAGAGGCTGGAAGAGAGTGGAAGAACGGAGAGGGGGGTGTTGAGGGAGGCAGCCAGGAGGTCTCCCAGTAGTTGCTCCATCGCTCTACCACCACCACGATTCCCCCTCGTGCTCTTCCAACTCATCGGCCCAGAGCCGTCCATCTTTCGACTCGACCGACGTCTATCGCAGTCGCGTGTTTCGCCATCAATTGGGTCAACCAATTCGGTTCACTGTGTCGCTTGACCGTTGCACTCCATGAATGTCGCCTCCTGCTTCATCGCCTATTCCCCCCCTCCCCTCCATTCTCACTCTCCTTCCCCTCTTCCTTTTCCCATCGCCCTCTCGCACACTCTACCCCTCTCTCTCTCCCTCTCTCTTTTTCCGTCTCTCTCTCCCTCTCCCCGTCCCTTCTCCACCCCTCGCCCTGCTTCAGGCGGAGATGGAGGATGCGGAGGGGCTGGGAGGAGGAGGAGCACGAGGAGCAGAAGGATGAGGAGGAGGAGGAGGAGGTGGAGGTGGAGGTGGAGGTGGAGGAGGAGGAGGTGGAGGAGGAGGAGGAGGAGGAGGAGGGGGGGGTGGAGGAGGAGGAGGGGGAAACAGGAGCGCAGGAGCAGAAACGGGAATAGGCCGTGGTGGCTTTGATGGAAACTAGCTGAAATGAGCGTAAGGCCACAGGAGAGGTCAGCCTGCGCCCTGGAAACGTAGAGCCCTGCAGGTTCAGAACGCTGTGGGTTTCCACAACCACAAGTTCTTCATTCTTTTCCTGCTTTACGCGACGCTCACGCTCGGCGCGCTCCTCAGTTTGACGTCAGATCGTGTTCCACGGGTTTCCCTGCGTACGATTGCTGCTCGCACCGCGCGCGAAGCTTGCTGCTCTTGCAGTACCTTCAAGTTGTGTGTGTGTGTTGTGAAAGATGTCCGAGCACCGCTGATAGCTTTCAAAGACGCAGCTGGCTTGTATTACCAGGCGATGCTTGATGCATGGCAAGCGCGTGCTGCCCGAAAATGTCCAGCGGAGGCCATGTCCCCGATCGGCTTGACAAGCAGTCCGCTCTGCTTAGATGTCAGTCGTTGGTAATTGGAAGCTGCTCACAAACGCTTGCATCGGGCTGCTGCTCTTGCGGGGCGAACCGTTTCTACATGCATGCGCAAAGCCAACGGCCGCGGCGTCGGCGAGGACATGATTTGTTGGTTGCCGGCAACCCTGCGCCCAGCCGTCATTGTTCCGGATCCAGAACCCATATGGCGCGCTGCGCGTGCGTATTATCTTCAGCGCATGTGTGTTGCATTTTGCATCATAGGACCGACGCAGCAGTGTGGTTGGCGCCTCCCAGAGATTGGGAACCCGCGTGTGTGTGTGTATGTGTGTTTGTGTGTGTGTGCGCGTGCGTGCGTGCGTTCGTGCGTTTGTGCGTGTATGTGTTTTTGCTTGTGCTTGTTCTTGTGTTTGTGCTTGTGTTTGTGTTGTGATCGTGATTGTGCGTGAGTGTGTGCGTGTGTGTGTTTGTGCGAGTGTGTGCGCGTCCGCGTCTGCGTGCGCGTGCGCGTGTGTGTTCACGTGC